>WWPM01020573.1:0-15761 GCA_023279145.1 Glomeris maerens
CGTAACTTTTGAACTAAAATAGATAGTTGCAAACGGTAAACAGGAGGTTACTCAGGAGTTCCCAAAGTTTTAGTTGTTTCTTTTGCTTTATTTTCTCAGAATAAAGATTCTGGTATGAGTTGTCCGAGGTATAAGTTGACCCGGTATGAGGTGTTACCGACCCGTTGAAGAAATGTGCATGTACACACCTACAATAATGAAAGGGTTAATTAAGAAAATGTGAGGTTGTGGTGGGTGCATAAAGACACTGTTTGTGAGAGGTTTTCTTTTTTTGCTTTTTGATACATAGATCGCTGGATGGTCGACTGCAGGTTTCGCACCGCAAGGGTTTGCCTCACGTCATCTACTGTCGACTCTGGCGCTGGCCAGATCTGCAATCTCACCATGAACTGAGAGCGACCGAGAATTGCGAGTTTGCTTTTAATCTGAAACGAGACGAAGTTTGCGTCAACCCGTACCATTATCAGCGCATAGAGACTCCAGGTGATTTGATTTTTTTTTATCTCGTAATAAGCCATTTGAGGTGTTAATTAATTAACCTAATAACCGAACAGCCCTGCCGCCCATATTGGTGCCACGGAATCCGCCAGGGGAGATTCCCCAGCAGTTTCCGCCCTTGGATGATTACACCAATTCGGTGCCGGAGAACACAAGTTTCCCTTCCGGTGGAATAGACAACCATACTTTCCCGCTCACAGGTGCCGTGACACTGCGAAAGGCGCAATGGGGAATATTGGAATTAAATTGATATATATATATATTTGTTTATTGCAGAGACACCTCCACCTGGGTACATGAGCGAAGATGGAGAAAATCAAGATCAGAACGGGACAGACAGTATGGGCAATGATAGTAAGTATAATTTCTGTTGTATTAATTTTACAGAAAGTGGGATTGAACTAATGTAAACGTGGCGCGTAGTGCTCATGCCGTCACCGAGTCCCCCGATCGACGTGCAGCCCGTGACGTACTGCGAACCCGCGTTCTGGTGCTCCATCTCTTACTACGAGCTGAACACGCGCGTCGGAGAGACTTTCCACGCGTCGCAGCCTTCGCTCACGGTCGATGGCTTCACCGATCCTTCCAACTCCGAACGCTTCTGTCTGGGCCTACTGTCCAACGTCAACCGCAATTCTGTTGTGGAGCAAACGAGGAGACATATAGGTAAATGTTGCAAGAGAAATTTGATTAGAGGCATTGGTGTGAAGTGTGAGTATTTATCTGCATCTGTATTTTTCAATTGAAGGGAAGGGAGTGCGTCTCTACTATATTGGTGGCGAGGTATTCGCCGAATGTCTCAGCGACAGCAGCATATTCGTGCAAAGTCCTAACTGTAATCAGCGTTACGGTTGGCATCCAGCAACAGTGTGCAAGATCCCACCAGGTGATGTTCGCATTTCCCAACTCTTATTCGAGCTTCCCAATTACAAATTGATAGTGTTTTTTTTTTGTTTTCTGCTCCCCATGCGCAGGATGCAACTTGAAAATCTTTAATAACCAGGAGTTTGCTGCACTTCTGTCTCAGTCGGTGAGCCAAGGGTTCGAGGCTGTCTACCAACTGACGCGGATGTGCACGATCCGCATGAGCTTCGTGAAGGGCTGGGGCGCAGAATACCGGCGACAGACCGTCACGAGCACCCCGTGTTGGATCGAACTACACCTGAACGGTCCGTTGCAGTGGCTCGACCGTGTCCTCACGCAGATGGGATCTCCTAGGTTGCCCTGCTCCAGCATGTCGTAGAAAAAGCGCAGATATATTTCTCATGCCCTCACCCCCCCCGCCCCCCCACGTTAACAACGAGACGACGTGACCTGATCCTCCAGCCGCAAGACAGCGTACGACTTCAAATACTATGTAAGGAGCAGAACCGGAACCGACCGCAAGCACTGTGTACAATGTCTAGGAAAGAAAAAAATAAGGGTTACTGGTATTTATTTTCTCAATGAGAAGATTCCACTGAGCCATCCATGTGAAAAATACAAGCAATGTTTTTCCAGCAGCACTAGGGAAATTAATCGTTTCGAAAGGATTTGTTTTTTATACTTTTTTTCCGAAGCTATGCTTATTTTTGTGTGTTTTTTTCCCCTCCACCGGATAATAAGGCTGGTGAAGAAGGACGGCAATTCTAATTACGATTCGCAATTCTAATTACAAGAGTGAACGTGGACAACAGAACCGAAAGAGTTTTTTTGCGTTAAAGACGTGCTTGCCGTGCAGGTTGCATGGCGAAAATGGAGAGTGCTCTTGTCATTGTGCGTGTGCGTGCGTGTGTGTGTGTGAATATTACGAAATGATGCTGGAAAAATGGTTTCGTCCTCTGGGTATGGTCTTTAGTAAAATGAGAGCTGCGCGACTGATGGTGCGGTGGTGCAGTCCACGGAGAGCCGTAATCGCCACAATCTAAGTCAGAATATTTCCGAAATATAGGGCCATGTTGTGCCAAGTGTATCTTGAAAGAATTCAAATCACTACGTAAATCGTATTTTTCCATTAACATTTATAGAAAGGAGTGAAGTGAGACGGAGAATTGCTTAGATTCGGTGATTACGGTTGTCTCGCCATATACCTCTTGTACTGCAGTACGATTTTACCGTTTTCAAAGTGAATACTTCCTCGACTATTTTCAATATATTTCCTCCTCCCCCCAACCCCAGTCCGGAAAGTATTTACCAGTTAAACCATTTGTTTATTTCATGTACTTGTATAGTGTTACCCGTGAACCTATTGTGGTTTGAAACTCGAGTTTCTCTCTCTCGGAGAAATGCCATTGCGCGGAACTTTGCGCGGAACTTTGCGCGAAACTGCTGTTGGCAGGTTTTGCCACTTATTACTACAGACTCTTATACCTGCCTCTTCCTTCAATTACGTGGAATCGATATACTGAAAACTCTTGAATGAACTCAAGCCGTATTATTCGCCGTATATTCTGATCGCTGATTAAAAAAAAAGTACGAGGCTTTCATCCTGCTATAGTGTATGTTTAGTTTACGACAACAGTTACAGTAATCACAGTTACAGATGAAGTGTGGGTGTTGTGTTGTTTCACATCAGTCTGACCTTTGAATAATTGCAATACTTGTGAGGCTTTGAATGGAAATCGTGATTCCAATATACTAATTTCCGAATCTGCGCATTGTTGGTGCAGTGAATTTCATACATTTGTTACATGGGGAATTAATGATTATTGATTCCATTTTGTTGTTGATATAGAAAAAAAATACTTTGGTATAATTGTCATTTAATTATTGACACCGATATGACATGCATCTGCAAGTTTATAACATCCTCACATTTTATGAATTGAAAAAGTTGGGGATGTATATTTTATATGAAATTTAATTTGTCCGTTTACAAAGCAAAAGGGTCAATTGTACAGAGGTCTGACTGCTAATATGATTGGTCGTTATTAACAAGTGGACTAGGCGTCTTCTAATTAGATGACCAAAGTAAAACCTCTACGCGTGTTGTGTGTATACAGATTCAAGTTTTAATTCCGAGTTTTTATGTATTTTGTACAGAGCTTTGTGTTTGAAAACCGCATTTCTCTGGCTTTTGTTGTTTGGTGGAGAAAAGATATAAACATTGAATCGGAGCAGGATCGACACATACATGTTGGAAGTTTTGGGTTCAATTTCGTTTTCCCTGTCATGCTTTTTGAACCGTGGTTGTTATTATATCCATGCATGATTGAAATTCTCTGCCAATATTTTTGAATACTGAAATTCTTATTTGAACCTTGCATGTGGCCAAATTATAGTGCGAAGTATTTTTAATATGATTACATATGTAGCAAGAAATTAATTATTTGGCCAATTGCGAGAATGTCATATGGGTGACGCTATTTTAAAAAAAGTCATTATCGAGTTTGTTAGTCTCCAAATTTAACTTTACATTCAAATATCCTTGTTATATAATGTTGAATATGCATGGCTCACTGTGCCATATTGTATGCCAACCAAAACAATTTGAAAAATGTATCATGTCTCTCAGTGATTTTCTTCTGGGAATCCGATTTTCCAATTTGCATGTCATGTTGTCATCCCATGTCCACAGCTATTTAAGTTTGCAGCTTTCAGGAATTATTAAATATACACAAAGTAATCTTTGTATAGTAATTATTACAGTATGTGTGACTTAATTCATTATATATGTTGTATTTTATTACATTATACACTCGAAATGAATTTTCTGAACAATATAAGATTTGCCAAAGTAGATTTTGCAGTTGTCATTTCTCTAGATTTTTATTGTTGAATATATGTATCATTAATTTGTTACGGAAAACAGTGCATGTATCTGGCGAGGAAAGGAGAAACATGGCGGACTTGTAGCTTTGGCCATTGCGCGACGTCTGAATCAATTTCCACTCAATTTCGACCGCGTTTCCAGCCTTTGCGACCTTCGTCACATCAAAAACGGGGCCTGTTGCGAGGCTAGATTGCCATCAGCCAATCATGAAGTAGCCTTTTTTTTCCCTTGTTAAATGATGTGTTCCTGTGTCCTTGGTTACACGCATTCACCAAGGACAGCTTATTATTCAAGTAGCCCGTATGATTGCGCAATGTGATACCTTTAAATAGTTGCTATGCAGGTAAACTAGCAAATGCGCATTTCGGGTGATTTAAGTTCATACTAAAAACGTTTGCCAAAACGGTAAAATTATTTCTATGCAGTAAGTTTTATATGAAATTGATTAGATTGATCAATTGCAAAAGTTGGCTTGAATAAATACAACCATGGCAACCTTTTGCCAAACCTCGAGTTTATTAGGACGACTAAATGCGTCACACTGCGGAACTGATAATGTTTTAATGCAGTAAGTGCATTTTAGTATAATATTGGCGCAAGATTAATTATGTATTTAATTATTTTAACACATAATTATAATGTTCTTGATTAGAACGGTAAACAAAGATCAGTGGATGGAGAATTTGGCCCTTTTGCCCACTCTTGATAGGGCCAATAAATTGACGACGACCACAAATACTATTATTTTGACTTCTCAAATGAATAAGTAAGTTGTGCCAGGGGGCAACTTTATTATGTAATGCTTTATCATAATGCTTATTGCGTAATAATGCATGCTCCATGGGTGCAATAGTTAAAATGTAGTAATTAATTGGCTGTCATGTCTAATTTAAGTGGGAAACAATTGCAATCGATTGCAACTACAAAATATGGCATCACATCAAGTTCAGCCAAGACATCCACCGAAAACAAGTTATTAGATAGTTTATTTTCGAAACAAAAACTTGCACTGGGAAAATTAAGCCAGGATTTCATCGAATTTTATGAGTCTAATAAGCAAGATGAAACTCCAGAAATCACAGTGCAGAGAAATTATGACACGAAATACGTACAGAATGAAATGCCAGCTTACAAATTCCCTTCATTGGAAACTGGTGAAGTGAAAGGTGCTAATCAAGGTGACATGTTCCTCTCGGTTGCTGATGAGCTGCTTTTACTTGAGAGTAGTAAAGAAAAGCATGAAGATCATCAAAAGGTGCATGTGAACTTTCGTACAGTACTAGTGTTTTTGGAAACTATAATGTTTTCTAATTCAAATTTTAATTAATGAAGACATTGCTGGTTAATGAAGTGAGTGCGTCACTTATTGGAGGAGTGGATTTCAAAAACCATGCCAATGAAAGACGCAAAAGGATATTGAACATTGCAAATGCAGTAGCGGAATTTGATCCTGAATTTCTACTAAAGGTTATAATTAAGCTTCTTATTGTATCCCCACATGATTTATATTCCGGAAGACTAATTAAAGTGTAGCATCTAAAATTCAGCATTGAAAATAAATCGAATTACTTTGAAAATGGTTAGAACATTTCTGACATTTTGTTAAAATAGTAGCAGCTTTCCGTGAAATAATTGCATCTACATTTAAAGTGATCATTTACAAAGTTTATGACATACTGCAATTCTATAGGTTGCTCTGTACTCGAGGCAAGAGTTAAATATCCGCACAACATCCAACTTTTTACTAGCCTTTGCCTCATACAATGAAAAATGCCGTCCTTTTCTGCGAAAATATTACTGCACTGCCATTCGACTTCCAACTGATTGGATCGAAGTTGCAGAACTGTATACGGTATATTTACATACTATATATGGGAAACATTCTATCAATAATTGCAGTTTTTAATTCCCAAACACAATTTGAAGAATTTGGTCTTTCCAGACACTTTCTTGTGACAAAGGGAAAAAACTGGGTTCTCTTCCAACTGTTCTGAGGAGAGCAATGACAGAGAAGTTTCCTGATTTCGATACTTACCAATTAGGTATGAAAAGTTAACTTGAAAGAAACATCTTGGTAGCAATTAATTTGTGAACTTGTAAATTTAGGAAAGTACAAAAAAGACTCGACGAAAAAGCCAAAAAAGAGGAAGGCAACAGTAAAAACTGCTCAGTTGCATGCTGAATCTGGAAATGAAGTGATTAATATTCTTCTAGTAACGATTTAGAAATGTCAGTTCCATATGTAATTGTACAATTTATATAGGACAATGATGAAGAGGCAGTCGAGTCAAAGACATTCCGTTTAAAGTATCTTATTAGAATGTTACACATTAGCGATCCGGCTTTTCATGTGATGGCCTTGATAGGAAAAAGGTTTTGTTGAAACTGTAATATATTATAATCAACTTTTTATGTAATGAGTTCATCCATTTCCCTGTTCATCTTATTTGCCAGTTACCCTGAAAATGCTGAACAATTTCGCATTTCTCGATTGGAAGGTACATGGGAACCTGAAAAAGCAGGAAAGAGAATGAAACTGCCCATTTCTCAAACATGGGAAACACAGTTATCTATGAAAGGCAACAAGGCAACAACTTGGGAAGAATTAATCGGTAGAATATTGTTTTTAATTTTCTTTATTTTTGTAATGAACATATGTATTTCCTTTTTGGGATATACATTAAAATTCAGTAATTTTTCACCAGATTCCAAGAAATTGCCGTACATGGCAATGCTGCGTAATATCAGAAATATAATATTGGCTGATGTGTCGAATCGTCACCATAAACAAATTCTCATGCGCATAAAGAATGAGGCATGTATCGATTTTTAAATTGTTTTTCTTAGCTGCAAAATCTTTACGTATTTTAGTAATGTAAAATAATTAATTTCGGGTGAAATTTTCAGGAAGCGGTTATCAATTCTCGTCAGCTGCCGTTCAGATTTCTTGCGGCCCATGAGGCTCTGGATGAAATTAAAAAACGTTTGTCTGGTCAGTTAATAAACGTCTTCAATCGCTTCCACGAAGTTTATGTAGGATACGTACTTAGTTTTATAATTGGTGGAAATTTCAATTGTACGTTTGCAATTATTCGAATATCCTCCCTGTAAAATTCGAAACTAATTAAACGTATTTATGATCTTCCATTTGTTTGCAGAAAGTAGCGATGCTTCTGCTGACAAGCAGAAAAAAATTCCAGATAGTGTTACTGTGTAAGAGTGCAGTTTGATATTTTCTTCAATAAAGGAATTGTTTTGCTGAATGTATTTTATTGCACTTGTTAGTGAAATTAATAAATATTAGACGTAACAACTTGCGAATGAACTAACTTAAAATGACAAACTATTAATGTGTTGTAATCGTTTTTGAACATGTAGGAATCTTTTGCAAAAATACCACACAGCTTTGAAGGGTGCCATCTCCATTGCGTCTATTTACAATGTGCCAGCTGTTGCAGGGAAGACGTTGTTTTTTAAAAATGTCGGTGATGAAATGCAGCATGATTGCATAACATCTAAAGGACTGGGTCGATCGCGCTCTGTAAGATTATTATTTGTTAATTATTATATTTCTCGACATTTAGCAGTCACGTGATTGGTATGTTTGTTATATTGAAGATGCAAAGTGTTGCAGACTTGCTCTGCGAAATGTGCACTAAAGCGTGTGAAAGTTGTCAGGTCCTTGAATATACCTGTGTAAGTTTTGAAATTACATACCTACTATAGTTAATCAAATAGAAGCCTACTTTAATATTATGTATATTACATTCATAGACTCCAGGAGTATATGGCGGAAACTCAATCACACAAATTTGGTTTGACAATATGATGGATATCATTCATCGCAAGATCAAGGTAAGTTCAAAATCACTCGATTTTATTTCGATAACAAACTGCTTTAGTAAAAAGTGACAACGAACATTATAATACTATATTTCAGGAATTTTGCAAATGCACTAGAATCCCTCACACGTTTTGCCCCTATTACCTAATAATTTTTGATCTACTTTAAATATTATAATGCAAACAATTCCATAATATATTTATATTGCAACAAACCTTCAGCAATAGTACTTATAAATGAGTGTTTGAAGTTGTATTTTAATTAGAACCGATTTCAATTGCTGGCATTACGTTATGATAATCTCACATATTTGTATCCGAGTTCAACTTCGGTAATAATGAAAGAGTTTGATTGTAAAATATTTGAACTGTGCAAATTTAAAGCTATATGGGTTACTAGTATAGCGGTTAGTTCCGTAATTAATTAGATGTATAGTTAGAGAACAAGTAAGTACATAATGATGTTTTGGATGGGATGGATTTGTTAAAATTTCGTAAGAAAAGTGTATTTCATCTGTAATCGTTGTCGCTGTCTGGATATGTAACATAGTAGGGAGGATTGGAATGATAAAATCCTGATCTTGGTAGACTGCCGTCCGTCAGTGCTGCCATTTTGGGAGGATGAAGTGGGTGCGGGGGATAATTTGGCAAACACTGGCAAAGAGTCATTGGGCCTGACGGACTTGGCCCCATCGTTGATTTGCCACAAATGCACGGGTTATGGTTATGTGCTTGTGGGTGGAATCTGTACGGCACGATCGATTGCACGAGAAGGGGTCCCGGATGCTGCTGCTGCGTGCCGGATCTCTGTCCGTGTTTCAGTTTCACTATACAAACCACAATGATGAGGATGCAGATGAAAGCCACAACTCCCACAATCACCCCGATAATGATCGAGTCCATATTAGTCAAACTAGTACTCGTGCTTGAAGCCGACTCTTCATCTTGCGATGATGTTGGGTAACCATCTGAAGCCATCGATGGACTTTCAAAGATTATATCTGGTTCATGGACACTGTTAACAACATCTTCCTCTGTTACTGACGTGGATTCCGTTATTGGAACTACAGTTGTTGTCGATCTCTTCTCGCAAGTCAGGTCCTTGTCCGGCACCGCGGTGATCTCCCTGCCGTGAAATTGTAGCGGATCGCTGCAGGTCAAGTTACCGGTCACTCGGTTGCTTCCACTGTAGGATAGTAACCATTGCTTCAGCTGCAAGGCACCACAGTCGCATCTCAGAGGGTTATCCTCTAATCCGTTTAAGGTCACGCGACGTTTCCTGTCACCCAGAGTGACCAAGATGAATTGGGAACTTACTGATTGTATCTTGTTGCCACTGACATCTAGGACAACTTGACTTGACAATGGCAGTGGGTTAACTATCTTTGGTGGGATTTGTTGCAAGTTTGTTCCATGGATACCGATGCTGAGAGTTGAACGAGACAATCCTGCGAAGGCTGCGGTAGTAAGATTTGTCATTGTTGTCCCATGTACAGCAATATGGCCTAACCTTGGCTGGTAAACGGCTTGTAAGTGATGGTCAAGAACCTTGACCTTCATCTCGATCTCCAATGATTGCAAAGCGGGTAGTTTGCCCAGCATGCTCTGGTGATCGTAAAAGCTCATTTTGGGGTAACCGTAAATAGTTAGGCTCTGGAGACTTGATAATCCATCAAAGACTTCCGGTTCGAACCTGCGAAGATCCGCAAGATTATGAAGGCGAAGTGTTTTCAATCTTGGGGAATGTTGGAAAGACTTGGCCGTCAAAGATGCCAATTTATTGTTGGATACATCTAAATGTTGCAAATCGACAAAGAAGTTATTAGCTGGGAGGTCTGTGAGGAGATTGGCTGACATATCGATGACTCTTAGGAGCGAAGCGCGATTGAATGTGTCGGCTCTGATGGAAGATATATTATTATGGGAGATGTTGAGGATGCGGAGGAACGGTGTCTCAAGAGCTGGCAGTTGCTCGATACCGCAACGTGACAAGTGGATGCTGCGTGCCGTTTTTGGCTCGTTGAGAATTGCGAACAGTGAGTCTGAACTCAGTGGATTCCCTGATAAATCAACATGTTTCACGTTCACCAGGATGTTGCCATTCTTCGGAACATGCACAATTCGGTTATCAGCAATATTCAAGTATTCCAAGCTGTCGTACTGCTCGTCCATGGACGTCAACGGTAACCTTGGTGTAGGAAAGGAACATCGTTCTCATTGAAACAAGTCTTTGGTGAAAATAAATAAGGGAAATATGTTGGACATTACCTTGTTAGAATGTTGAAGGCAAGGTTAATGCTACGAAGACGTGCCACATGTGATTTCCCGAACACATCATCAGCCAGCTCTTGGATAGAATTCTTGCTAAGATCAATGCGAAGATCCAAGAGACCATGAAATGAATCTTCGGGAAGTGTGGTCAACTGGTTGCCGCTCAAGTCAATATCCTGCAACTGGGAAGTGTTCTTGAAAGCGCTGGAACTGATGGAACTGACACGGTTGTTGGAAATGTTCAAGTTGCGCAAACGGGTCAGATGGGAGAACTGAGATTCTTCAACACTCTGCAGCACATTGTTGTGAATGTCCAGTGAAGTTAGAAATGGCGCACCACGAAGCACTTCTCCCACAAGAACTGTTAACCTGTTATTGCTAAGGTCCAAGGACTTAATGTTTGCACATCCCTTGAAGGAGTCGGGAAGCAAGTAATGAATGTGATTGTTGCTTAGATCGAGCACCTCCAGTGACGGTGTAGTGTTTAAAGATTCACCTCTGAACACAACGATGTCGTTTTGGCTCAAGTTGAGAGTCTTCAGAGCCGGAAGATTTTCAAAGGCATTGGCTTCGATGTTGTTCACGTGATTATCACTCAAGTCCAATTCTTGCAGTGCATATAAGTTGGTAAATGTCTTGGCAACGATCTCTTTCAAATGGTTCCCTCTTATCGACAAGTATTTCAATGGCACTTTTTCAAATACTTTGGCTGCTAAGGATGTCAGGTTATTGTCTCGGAGGTTGAGCAACTCCAACTTAGAATTTACTACAAAATAACATCATAAGTATAATAATTATAATTGCAAGTTATTCACATGATAAATTTAATGACTGACATATAATTTAGGTTTTGATTACACAGTATATATATAAGGAGAATATGACATTAGCTTGAGAAGATCACATGTTAAGTATAGTTTAACCGAATAAAGGCAAATCATTAAACAAAAACATATAAAATTATACATACCTGACAAAGAAAATTCAGAAATGTGATTTCCAGAAATGTCCAATTGTTGCAAAGAAGGTAAGTCTTCCTGAAATCGTTCACCGAGCACAGAGATCTCATTCCTGCACAACTTCAACGTCAACATTCTTGGGAACAAGAGTTTAGGAGTTGCCTTCAAGACATTGTAACTTAGGTCAAGATGACGAAGCGTTTCTTCTAATCCTGTTAGCGTATACTCGTCAAGAACCATTAGGTGATTGCCCTCCAAATTCAGCGATGTCAAGTTGTAGAAAGACGAAAATGTAGCTTGTGGCACGTCTCTTATCAAGTTGTAAGCCAAATCCAAATGTGCGACATTGCGAAGGTTCTGTAGAATTGTTGCATCGATGGCTGCCACCCGGTTATACCTCAAACTCAGCTTCTGCAGCTGCGGAACCCTTGCCAAAGCTTCGGTAGGAATTCCTAGAATTGTATTATCAGCCAACGACAACTCTCTCAATTCTTGTAAACCTTCAAATGCCATGTCATCTATTCTTGTAATCCGGTTAACATCCAGAGTTAGGTGGGTCAGGTCACGTAGAGGTTGCAAGAATCCTGCATGCAACTCTGTAATGGAGTTTCGCATCAAGTCCAGAGTCTTCAGTTTGGCCAAGGAAGAGAAGTCATCAGGACTTAATGTCTTGATCCGATTTGATGCTAATGAAAGGTTCTCTAAGGAATCTAGGATGGATAAGGCGGCTGATGGTATGGAGTTTAGTAAGTTTGAGCTGAGGTCAAGTGAACGCAGCTGTTCCAGGCCTTGAAACGATTGTGCTGACAATGATGACAGTAGATTGAAATCCAGGTGAAGACTACTAATGTTGCCAGTTTGCAAGAAAGAGCCTGGATCCACTCTGCGGATGCCGTTAGATCCTAAATCCAATCTAGTGACAGATGATAAACCTGCGAAGTCCCCTTTCTTAAGACTTCCTGAAATGTTATTTACCATTGCTTTAAAACACATTTTCTTATATGTATATTCTTACAAGTAAATACTTGTATAACCCACCTATTGAGTTGTGCCCAAGCATAAGAATGCTCAAATTAGGCAATTTGGCCAGACTCTCGCGAGGAACTTTGCGAAGATCGTTTCCTTCCAAGTGCAATTCCTGTTCAAGCAATGAAAACACAATAAATAACATCTGGAACGCAGTTCTAATTGAAAAAGAAAGAAATTCTTTGCCAACCTCCAAAGATGGCAAATCTACAAAGACTCCATCATCCATTTCTCTAATCTCATTGTAACCAAGATCCAAGATGGTCAGTCTGGGAAGATTAGTAAGTTCTGAAGTGCTGAATATTGGGTTGAGTTGGTCACCAAGCGCATTGTAGCTCAAATTCAAACTGCCCAGGTCACCCCGGACACGGTCAAAGGCACGGTCTCCTAATTTGCGGAGGAGATTGTGAGAGAAGTCAACACCTAGCTGTCCTCTTTTATTGTCTGTGCTATTTTCTGGCAAATCTAAGATCTGACTGTCCAGGATGGTCAGACCGGCAAACCGGTGCTTGTACTCCGTTGCTCCACGGAAAGCAGCGAGAGGTGAAAATTGCACAGTGAACACCACATGGTCGCAGTCGATTGTTGTCAAAGTACATAGACATGGTGTTTGGAATTGTGGTGAAGTTTTTGAACACAAGCTCCATTGTTGTGGCACCGTGTCTGAAAATGCTTGCGAGTTTAGCAGGCTTGCTATGAGTAGGCCTACCACTCCAATGGACATTTTCGGTTGCATCTGTTACCGGTTTGCACCTTGGAACAAAGAAAAAACAGGAAATGTGATTCACTTTATTTGGTGTGCTTCACGCTGATTTCCTATTTCCATTCAGTGTGTAACATCATCTGTCGTCGTGAAAGGATCTCGGTTGAATGGCGGGATTTACAAAGAAAGTTGTGATGTCATGTATGCACATTTAGTGTGAGGAAGGTGTAAAACTTGTTGACCTCTCTTGCTCAACCACGTTAACTGTTGAATACTTTCGCCTAAATATACTCATGGAAATTCAGGTGCTTGTGCTTTAGTTCAACTTGCCAAACAAACTGTAAAGTTTTGTTCAGGCTCTACATGTGACTTGTCATTTATGGCAACATCAACAACAGGTGTTCGTTATGTTGATAACTTAATGGTTAGAATTATATTCCAGGTGTTGGAAGCTTAATGTGTTTAGGCTATGATGTAATAATCTTGATATTTAATATAATACAAGAAAATAACCAAATTACCCAAAGACAATGATGTCTTAATTTGATTGCTGATCAAATTAATTGTTCTGCTCTAATGAACAACTCACTAAAACTTAATTAATAGTCAAAATAGCTATATTTTTCTCCTGAATTGCGTACTTTTGTTATTGGGGTGTCCATTTGTACAATCTAAAAGGAGCATTTTGTTTTTTAAAATAAGGAATGCATCCAAAAGATTTAAAAGCTTGAAATACTTTGTTTTTTAGAGATCGGCTATTGATTATGTTATGATGTATTGCTTCAGCTGGAGGTGAAATGTGTTGCGGTTATGGTGCATTAAAACTGCTACATTGTTGGGAAGTTTGAATGTTGGGTGCACCTGACTGCTCCATTGTGAGAATTGAAATAAGGTGGACGTAAAAACTCGATGGATGTGGACAAATAAGACGTGAATGCAACGGATCCTCATCTTGTGATTGGGGTGCGTTGAACTTGCAGCTGGCAAGCTTTCAATGTATACATATACCTGAATGAATAGCAGTGAATCGCGAAAAAGGAAGTTGCACATTTGCACCGATGCCAGAATTCGGAAACAACTTGCAAATGTAACAGTTTGCTTTCCCAAATTTGCCTTTTGTGTTGCCACGAATTTAGCTTCAGATCCTATCTGTGTGTACTTATCCCATTTCAATGTAAAAAAACCGTTACCTTGTCCACGCCTTTCCCATTTTGGTGCCGCTATTTTAATTCTTACAAATGGGAAATTGCTTTTAATGAGAGTTATTACAGGAAAGTGCGTACTATTGAATTATTTTCCTCCTTTTATGCAAAGACTTGTAGGTTAGTTACCCCCAATGTTCAAACGGATAGGGAGTTTAAAAATTGTGGGACATGAATCTAACTGGGCGGAAAATTTTTCCTCCATTTCATTCTGCTGATAACAAGTTTATGCTATAGCTTCTGACAAACTGAACGTATTGTTATAAATCTATTGTAACTGTATAATCCTAAGGTTGTGAAAACGGGACAATCGACTGTGTCATTTGAAAAATTAAGGTCCATAGTATAGTAATTGCTTACTTTGGTAAGGGTTCAACTTTCCTTAATGTAGTAATAATGAAAAAGGAGGACAAATAGGATTAATTTATTCAAGGAACAAGTTGGGTAAGGTTGTCAACATTTTTAGCATTTCTGAAAATTTAAGAAAACAATTCTTGGGAAAACACCCAGCCGTAAAGGTAATAATTAATACTGTGAAATGTATTACACTGAAAAAAAAAACTGAAAACCATGTGCTACTTAGAATAAAGGTAGGCTGCAATTGTTAATAATGAAATTTAAATAGAAAATAAATAAAGTAAACTGATGACAAAATTATCAGAATTTATTGAATATTATAAAAAAATAGGTATCACATTAAAATACTTGATTTTATTGTAGCCATATGTATTGTTTATACATATTTTGGGTTACTCGGTGTTGAAATTAATTTGCAAATATTTTACCGTTTAACCTCGTAAAACTGCACAATAATTTTGGTAGCGAATTATCTCTTCTTTTAATGAAACATTTGCTGGTCTTTTTGAATGTAAATTGGTCACGCAACTTTGTTCTTAACACAAAAGGATAGCGTAAATAATGACAATGTGTTCTTTCTGGTCTCTCATTTTTAGAGAAAGTTAGTTGAAATTCTCTGTCTATGTTCTCCCCAATTTTCGAAGTTTACATCTTGTGAATTAGTCGATAAGTTTTTTGGATGTCTAATAGATTTTATTTTCTTTCATTTTACTTCGTTTTTGCTGAAATGAGGAAAACATTTACCCAACTTGAAGAACCTTGAAGAATTACATGCGATTAGCATAACAATCAGTATGCATGTATGAAGTGAAAAATCTCGGTATGAATACACCAAAATATGTGGTAACGAAATTACAGATAAAATAAACAAAATAATGTCTTTTTCCTAATTAGTAAAACTAATTCAAAAATCAATTAAGCAGAAGAATTTTTTATATTTGTTTTTCGTATTAAATAATATATTTACTTTATTGTTCTTCAATCTAAACTTTAATTTTATGAAACAAATTGCAACAATTTACGACTGTCTTTGCATTATACATATTTCATAGAAACTAATTATTTATTAGAGGATATTTATCTCTTTTTCATGTTGTAAAAACAATTGTCTATTTCGTCCACACTCATTAAATATTTCAACACGTTTATTT
>WWPM01020578.1:0-10364 GCA_023279145.1 Glomeris maerens
TATATAGGCATTACTTGAGAATTAGTGCTATAGAGTTAGAATTGACAAGGAATTAGTTTGTAAATACTGTTACTTTTATTATTTTACACCTGTTTTTAATAATTAAATATAGTGCAACTAACTACATGTCAACCTCGCATATTTCGACCTGCATGGGAACCAGAAATCTCATCTGAGTTCAGTATCCGATGCCCAATGTACCTAAAAGTTTGGATCTGACATGATATGTATACTGTATCAAGTTAACCAGTTTATCAATTAACCGGGGCAGATGTAATAGATTATGAGATCACTGTGTAATGGACTAGATAAGTAATGATTTTGTATAAAATAAATTTTTATGTCCCATCAGAAAAAGGTTCCTCAAGATTTCCAATATGACAATATTAATTTTATAAAAATGCATAACAACTGCATCAATATCACAATAGATAACTTTTGTTTAATATTTTGCATGAATAGGTTGCAGGGAAACAGCTTTTGTGTATGCAGCAACCAGTGCAGCAGTGGCACACTCTGTGGCCAGATCATGCAGCGAAGGTCTCATAGAGTCGTGCACCTGTGACTATCGCCAAAGAGGACCCACAGGACTTGATTGGGAATGGGGAGGATGCAGCGATAATATCGACTTTGGGGCTAAATTTGCTAGGGAGTTCGTCGATTCTGCCGAGAGAGGGCGAGATCTGCGCTACCTTATGAACCTACACAACAACGACGCAGGCAGGACGGTGAGTACTGTGACGTCACAAACATTTCTTTCCTTTAAAAAAAAACAACAGCACAAGAAGTGGGTGGGCTTAAGAAAAGAATGGAGTCAGCAAAAAATCACTGCCAATTCAAACGGTTTACGGCATCGTTAACATGGCCGTCTCCGATTTCCAATGACCCTCCAAATTCCCCAGTTCTTGTCATACATACATATATGGGCCAAGTTGCCCCATGCATCTGACCAGTAGCGGTTTACCCGAGGCCCTTTGTCAGTAAGTCTCAGTTCCCCTATGCGGCCAATAACGGCGGTTTTGTACAGCTCCTTTGCTAAATCCTACTCAAAACCGGCTGAGACCCTTAAATGTAGAGCACGATGTTTGATGCGTCATCTAGAATAGAACTCAAGACACACCTCCATGGCTTTGCCTTTTACACTATAGAGCGATGATATGGCACTTGTAACAGCTTCACAGAATGCAAACCAAAATGACCATTGCATGTATGAAACATGTGCAGCTATAGCCTTTTGGAAAACTAGCTAGGGTTTTATTCAAAAACCTTAGAAATTTATATACTCCATGCACATTCCTGTTTGAGATATCCATCGGTCATCTTTCCTGCAATGTCCTCTCCAACGTTTTAATTTGAACTAGTATTGCTCCAGCTATTGCATTAATTTACAGTTGCAGAGGCCAAATAGTTTGCATGGCACCACTGGATATAGAGCAACCCTGACTTACTGCAAGCCACATCTGCATGTTCATATTTTTGATAATGTAATTGTTTTGTAAGAGCTAGGCAACTGACTTTATCTTCGCCCTGTATATAAGCAAAACTATGTAAGAGGACCTAAATTCATACAATGGCAATGACGTTGTAAGGAAAGAGCGCATACCACACTGGGCAATTAAATTCGGTCCATTGGCATGGACAAAGTGCAACCATGCGTCAATAGGCCTAACAAATGCTGCGCACGCGCAATCCTCACCAATAACACCCTGAATTGTGCGTTTCTTAGTGAACAGGCTAGAAAGTGTTCATGTGGAGAGGGAACAAGCAGCTTGTATTGTTAATACATGGGTCTCACAATGTTCGCATACCTTTGCCTTACTTTCCCCTTTGGCTAGCTGCGGTCAGGCAACGACTAACCCGAAACCTGAAAAATTTCAAACCTTGTCTTGATGGGCGTGCAAATCGGGGCCAAATAGAGAGATGACGAAGATTTATTTCGTGTCCACGCAACAGCACGACGATACTATTACACCGTGATTCAAGTGCACACAAGTAAGGATATACTGTACAGGACCTCCAAAGGGGCAACCTTGGGAAAGTATATGGCACCTAACTTCATGGGGTCAGGGGCATTCCGTAAATTAAGTCCCTGAATTGTATAGTCAAGAAAGCGCGATGTGATCTATTGAATTTTGCAAGGTGAGCACTTGGGATAAGGGTTCCATACCTTAGCTGCACACAAGATGGTTTTACAAAATTGCAATTCTATCTTCGCAGACGATCCATATTTCAGAAATCATTATTTTGCATCGATCATTTGTATGAAGGCTGTATTATGCTAATTCCTGAAAGAGAAATCTTTCAAGAAAGGCTCCGATTAGAATTTGCATTCTTGCAGGCATCTTGTGCATAACGTATGCAAAAAGTATACGCAAATATGTTTAAATATGGTAAAATAGCTTTTAAGCGTATCATATCACTCAGGTGCAATTTTATAAAACATAATTTGGAATTGTTGCAGACATTAGAAATAACCACAGATAATTACATTATTAAATTCCTGTAAAGCTCCTCCTGCAATCATGTTGGAAAATTAATTATATATTTAAATATTTTTAAGACTATTCCATCATGATCGCATAAATGGGAAATTTCGCTTTATGTTCCGATTATGTTACACCCTATATGCATAACAGAACTACTCATATAAATGGAGGCGCAGGTCAAAAAATTACATTTTGGACGTTGATTATGGACGTCCCCTAACTCCAGGGGTGATTTGGCAATGTCTTAGGCTACTGCGGCTATCGGTATGATACCCCTGCTGGGAAGAGCTGGGGAACAACTCGCACCTAGCTCCGTCTCGTGGTCGGAGGTCTTCTTCTACTTCTACTTAGCACACTACTTCTACTTCTTGCCGAGCCAGATCTTTTCTCAAAGTTTCTGGTTGTTATATAGCTAGACGACGTTCACGTCGGTGGCCAAGTACAAATCTACACAGCTTGGAGTATGACAGGACCACCAACTGAGCACGACCCCGTGAACGCCCTTATATCCTGTCCCACGTATACACTAGATACTAGAAGAAGGGGTGGGTGAGGGAGAGGGAGGCCGTGGGGGTCCTCTCGTTCTTCATTCGTTAAGTTTGGTTGAAGGGGCGCTGGCAAAAGGTCTCCTCTCAGTGCATGGCTGCCTCATCATGTCACACTGAACAAAAGCTTCACGTACGAAGTGAACGACACTCCGTTGACACTGGCCAATAATAAGTGATCATCAGTGGTGATAATGATGATCGCAGCTTGTAATGATGTCCATCATGATGGAGATACTGAAGACCCCCCTCACCCTCACGCTCGCCCTCAATCCATACATCTAAATGCATAGTATAGTTAGTAGCTCGCCTACTGCGATCTGCCCTGTTGTGTAAATGCTGCTGCTGCATTCACTTATTACAGTCACTTGACCAGGAATGCGCCACTGGACTGATTAATTAAATGATTAAATGATTAATTAAGTGGATAATAACTTTAAAGGTGAAGCTACGAGGTTTTTGGGAATACTCCCTGAAACGATTTGCGATTACAAAATTACATTTAATTAAAGTGCACCAGCATTCGAGAAATAAAAACGTTATGAAGTGATTATTCGTTTTGGATTAACCTCCTAACTGAATTAACCCACACATGAAACTTATTGTGATATTTCAGTTAGGATGTTCCCCTACGCCAGTGAATCTTGTATTCAATTTTACTAATAATTCAGAAATCGTAACAGCAAATATTTTCGTGAAAACCTACGAGATGAAAAATAAATACCATGCCAGTTCACTATTTAAAAGAAAAACCGCAAACAATTCAATTAAATATTACCTATAGAGCTACAGATGACAACAGAAGTTCAACCCTACCATATTAAATTTAAAACATTACAGCTTACCTAAATATTATACCATTACACACATAATAATATAGGCTATAGGTTCAAGTCCGATATAATGACTAGAAAGCATGGAACCTAATGGTCGAAAGAACCATCCCATTAATCTCTAATCTCGATCTCCCAAAATATTACTCACAATAGAAATTACGCAGTAAGCTTATGGCCAGACATAATTTTTCTTTAATTATTTGATCCCGGTAATGTGTATACTAGAGTGTACAACAATTCAATATGTATAGATATACTTGTAGCTATAATAAAAGCAAAATCAAGTATTTCTTATGATGTTAAAAACAAACGCGCGCAACAATGCAGAACAATTGTGGCTATTGCATAGTTACTAACAAAAGAACCCAATATTTAGTGAATAATACCACTCAACCTATAATGCGATCCCATTTTCTAAAGATCGAGATGAGGGTAAATTGAACAACGAAATGTAACAAGCCAATTACAATAAATTTAAGTATAAGGTGAGCAATTAAAATAGTTCATTTGAATTTTGCAGCACGTGATTAGTGAGATGAGGCGTGAATGCAAGTGCCATGGGATGTCTGGAAGTTGCACAGTGAAGACGTGCTGGATGCGTCTTCCATCCTTCAGGGATGTGGGCAACATCCTCAAAGAACGGTTTGATGGTGCTTCCAGAGTTCTGGTAAGTAATGCCGGCAACAACAGGGGCAACTTCCGTCCAGGGGCAAATAACGCAGCAGGTGGTGGAGGACGTCACAACCTTCACCACCCTAGTGCACTCCTCAAACCATACAATCCGGACCATAAGCCACCGTCCTTCAAGGACCTGGTGTACTTCGAGAACTCGCCAGACTTCTGTGAGCGTGATGCTAAATTGGGACTTCCCGGCACAAGAGGTCGCTTCTGCAACGACACCTCACTAGGAGTGGATGGATGTGACCTTATGTGTTGTGGTCGAGGACACAAGACTGAAGTGAGAGATGAACTTGTACGTTGCAAGTGCACTTTTCATTGGTGTTGTGAAGTCAAGTGCAAGGTGTGCAAGACCAAAAGGACCATTCACACCTGTCTTTGAGTAGGTGGGACAAAAGGACCTATCAGGATTTTCTGATCCCGAATCTTATTTATTTGTGACATCATACATACTATGCAGTTTATATATAGTATACGAGGGATCATGCGTTTTATTCGTAAAATGTATCAAAAAAATCATTGAAATTCCAATGGGACATCAAAAAATAATTGCAATGGAAATATGTTGTTTTTGAGCCCATGTCATTAGATTTTTGTATAATGTCACATATGACCATCTCCTGAAATGTGTATCAAAAGAGGCAGTTCCTTCTAGAACCTCATAATGTAAGAATTGCGTTCATTTCATTATAGAATCTGTCGATTAATCTTGGCGGTCATCCACATATCATGAGAATACAATAAATTAGACAAATTTAGATAGATTTCTCAAATATATACACATTCTGAATATTCCTTTATGTTTCATACCTGAAAATTGCAGAATTATCCACGTGAAATTAGTACCAAAAAAGATTTGCGGATTTCGAAATTGTATAAAGAAACTGCATGCAAAATCGATAGTTTTAAGAATATGCAATTGTTAATTATCATGACATGTGAATGACCGCTTTCATATATAACTTACTAATGAAAACTTTCAATGTACATAAATATGGTAGTACTACATCAGCGATTTCATTGGCACCCGAAAACTCGTATTTATTGTTTTTAAGTACCTATATATAAAATCCTTTGCAGGAAATACTCGTGCAATTCTTCAACTTCCATGTACGTTACATATACTATGTATGAAGCACTGGAAAACGTAATTATATATTTATAGCAAAGAAAATACAAGATTTTTCAAAATTCTGCATAATCATGTCGGTGAATAATATTGAAAATATAATCGACATGTCGAACAGCAACTTTAATAACGATCTTTCAGGCTATACAATTTCGTATGCCATTTGAAAATCAAGAAAAAAATATTTAGTTATTTATAAGCGGTGTTGACAAATTATTTATGCTATAGACAATATTAGTTAACATTAATTGTGTCATTTGTGCTAGTTTCTTGTAAACTTCTCTTTATTTGACAGCAAATTTATTATCTACACTCATAAATTAACGGATTAAGCTATAAAACTTTCATCGTTTATAAAACCAATTCTCAATCTAAGCACTGGGTGTGCTCACTGTTAAATGGACCATTTGATCGATTGGTTGTAAAGTTTTTCTTGAACGAAGCAACAGAATGTCATTTTTTTGAGCAAATACCGATTCAACCTTGACTTATTATAGCTGTCAATGCCGTTTCCATGAAAACGGAGAAATTTACAAGATTTTTATAATAAAAGAGACATTTTCAAGCGAAGTTTTGCTGAACAGGAGGATGATTTTCTTCACATGACCTAATTTTTTTAAATTAGGCCTGCTACATATAAAGACAACTGGTGAGAGGGTCAGCACTTTCGGCAATAATGATTTAGCTAAAATGTGGGAACAGCAAAACGGTAAATGAGATGTATGCTGCTGCTCCCTTTTTGGCGAAGTGGAGCTTTTAGAAAAATAAAGAAGCAAGTTTTCTGGACAATGAACATATAGCATGAAAAGCTGAAGAAAAGATCTAGTTGTTCTGGTCTTTTATCTTGGCTTCTTGTGTCTCATGCCTGTACATGTCTCACCCTGCAGCACACAGCGGAACATGCTTCCAGATTATCTCCGATCGACACAATTATGCCATCAGAGAATGGCCTAAAGCCAGCTACACATTTGATCGATTGTGCATCATACATATTCAGACAATAGCTAAATGACTCTGGGTGCGATTTCACATTTCTTTCCCTACATGTCCATTTAAAAAAGGACTAAAGATCGCCAGTCATCGAAATCACCACCAATAACCTAAGAGAATGAGAGGAAAAACAAAGGTGAATTTTGGGTGGTCTTCGCAAAGTGACACCATATCGCCAAATATTACATGGTAACAAAAAGTTGGACCACCGGAGTGAAGTGTAAAAAAGTAAATGCTGAACGATTTGTCCGTTTCACATATATTATGGAAGCTGGCTGAAAAATTTGTACACGATTTTAAATGACGGATGTCACAGAGATATTTATTACAACATCAGTTTTAAATTATTCAGCTGTAGATCTTACAGATTTTTAACTACTGCAGCTCGGAATTCATGCAGTTAATCAGTTCAATTTTTTGAGTGTCAGAGCATTTGATATAACTTAAAAAGTTATAGTGCTTCATGACAATAGTAAGCCTACCACATTACATAATAATAAATTTGGTTTTATATATTGGTAATACAAGAAAGTGAATTATTAATGTAATGTCTGAATACATTTTAAAGCACAGGAGTGTTGCAGCAAGGCCATCTTATATTTTGTGAAAGGCTTTCCGCAGTGCAGCAGAAAACACAAATCAGCTTTGTAACAATACTTCGGTTAACCGTTTTCAGACATTAGTACACATACAAATTCACAAATGCTCGTGACAAATTTATAAATCATCAAATTATACTGCTTGTTTGCATTTTAATCATAATCGATATAATGGCATACATGAATTGATTGGATGCACCATAGCTAGTTCAAATTCATTGTTATTTCTTCAATTCTTGGTATTAAATGTATTAAATGTATTAAAACTGACAAAATATGGGCAGAACGAATTTCCACTTGTGGATCGAGTTCTTGAGTGGAAATATTTTTTTTAAGTTATCAGTTTGATATATCATTTAATTTATCTAGTAGAGTTCCTATTTCATTAAAACGCAACTTCAGTATACACTTAACACAAGTGCGTGAAAACTAAGAAATGAAGTAGTTTTACAGTATTTACAGCACACTTACGTAAACAAAAGACAGACGTCAACTTCCTTTCGCTTTCATTAATAAAAGAAATGTAAATTTCATGGGATAATTGAATTGAATGTAGGTAAACCCATTTTACAATGAAGATTTTTTTCTCTCTTCCTTCAACTGCGTATATACCCATGTTATATAAGATATACCAAGAGGATATACATCGTGAAATGTATTCATTTTAGCAAGTAGCCTTGTGTGTATACACTTTCACAAATAGCAACTTTGCTCCCAGGATTCCCAATTTCCTTTTAGCTTTTGTTGAAATGTTTTCTTCTCAGAAAGAATGTTTTCCTGGTGCACCTGAATGTACGCAACTTTCATCACAGGACACGCCCTCGTTTTTCTCGCAACACGCATATCATAATATATTTTTTACCTATCTTAATTCAACGTACTAATTCTAAAGAAATTCTTCCAGTTAGTATTTTTTTTTTGCCTATCCATTCCCCTCCCCCATTTCTCAACTTCTTTGCACACAAATGCCTAAATTACTAATGTACATCCTACAATTAAACTTTTCAAGCCATATCTGCGTGTAAAGATATAGTAAATTCACTTTGTTGGATCAATTTCGTGTTGAAGAGTGCATTCATTATAACTGTGAGAAAGATATTGGAAAATTCACGCCTACCGGCGGAAACTTGAAGACATGCAACATACATATACAGTACACACGTGTAGTAGAAAAGATGCCAATGAAAAGAAAAGAAGGGCTTTTAAGAAGCTTTAAGTGCGCCTTTTACAGCCAGAGCGTCACCTAACAACACCGTTATTACTAAATTAGAATCCATTTACAGACATGCAGCAAGAAAAAAAAATCTACCCAAGGGCGAATTAATTCCACAAAGTTTCTGTAACACAATACACCATGTTATCAACTCGACTTGAGAGGAATACAAATACATAAACTCGAATCGGATATATTACTTAATACAAATTCCACTTAAATTATAATAAATTCTCCAAAATATTTGTGGAGTTTTTTTGCATAATTGTCATTTAAATAACTGTATGTTCACAAAATGAGTTGGAAATAAGACATGCATTGCGATTTGGGAGGCAAAGTTTAGGCTTTGACATACGGGATCGTGGACAACTGGGCCCTATTTCTCGAAAGCAAAAACAAAACGAAAACGATTAAAATATTGGTTTTGTGATTTCTCGAAAGGAAAAACAAAAACTGAAAACAAAACAAAAACGATACCAAAGAAAAAACAAAACGAAAACAGATGAAAGCAGAAATCTATGAACGAAAACCAAAAACCAAAAACAATAAGCAAAAATCAAAAGCAAAATCCAAAAACAAAAACAAAAAAAGAAAACATTTTAAAGTTTTGAGGAATCAAGTCATTTTGGTTTCGGGTTTTTGCTTTGCTTTTGTTTTGGTTTTTGCTTTTGCTTCCGAGAAATAGGGCCCTGGTTACATTCTGGTAGCACAGTTGGCAAAATTGCCACTTGCACTGGACAATTCCGCACAAGTAACACGGTTTCGAAATTTGATAGACTGTAACTAATTTCATGCGCTATAGGTGAAGAATTTTTAGCAGCTATGCAGTGGCAACTGGTTCTGGATCCACTTTCAGGGCAGTTACAACAACTTTCCTCTTTCCTATATTCTTTCCTTTTGGAAATGAGCATTTTATTTTCAGCGACATAGATCCTATTTCCATATATGCGGCACCGTTTTAGAAAACAAACAGTTGTGTTTATTTTGAACAGAGACCTTTTTCCACATAACATTTTCAAAATTGTGTCATTAAATCCTAAGATCTTTGTAACATAGCAATTATTCTTGTTATTACATTTCATGTCGCATATATCAGCGCCAACTTACATGACAAATCCAAAGCTACTGCAGGGTAAATTCTCTTCGGCATTTGAAATTTTCAGAACGTAACATTTTTTTCCCAAACAGTTGTTTTTTGTTGTGTGCATGCGGCTGTTGGAGGAATGTTGAAGCTGCGAGCGGTCCCAAATTACGCATGCGTGCCTTCATAATGAAGACGTCACTGCAAGAAACCCCCGGGCAGGGCACCCCGAGCACGTGACCCAAGTATTCCAATAAAGATACGAGTTTTTCAATTTTTTTCTATGATTTTTTTGCTGAAACCGTCGACATTTTGGGACGCTGAAGCAAGTGCTAGTCTGGTTTTTCAGCGACCAATTAAGCGTCGACCAACAACAGATATTTCAACCGTCACTCAGGTGGGTTCCTACAGGTTGCATTAAGGGTAAGGGAGGAATGGGGTGGAGAAGTTGAGATTTTAGTAATTTCAAGAATCCAGTACTGCAGGGCTTCACTATTTCACCATTCTTTAGCTCACCCAAAGACAAAGTATTGCAACAAATGCGACAACGCGCGCTGTATGTGCAAAAATGTACAATCAAATAAAAGTACATTTAAACACATGTTATTTGTTCTCATACAATGCAACTTACAGGTGAAAGAACCTTTTCATGATATTCGACATTAGACTCTAATGAAAATAATGAAACTGCAAAAATGACTTTCTCTACATGAAATGTAAAAAAAACCAACTTGTGTGAAATTCTTGTATTATATGAATAGGTTATTGTAAATTCCTACAAGAAATATAGCTTGAATACGGGTTTTT
>WWPM01020580.1:0-14487 GCA_023279145.1 Glomeris maerens
TTGAAAATACAGATATGGTAGGATAGATCTGAATTACAGAACATTTTGTGTAATTAACTTTAATCGTTGTCACATTACTTTGTGCTTGACATGCATTTTTCAGGACTCTGGTCCAAGTTCTAGCAAGCCAACACTCCTGATAGCTCAATGGGAAGAAATGATTCAACAGAGTAGTGAATGTTGAGTGAACACTGTAATTGTAATAATTTGTATTATTGTCAAGTGAAGCACCAACAAAAAATACGTATTTACAAAGAAGCTCGTTGTGCGAAAAGGTTTGCATTATTCAGTTCTTGCATATATGTTCTGTAATATTCCTACATGTACTCTGCAGTGCTTGATTACTCTGGTGGGAGTCAGAATAATTTTTGATATTATCATGTGGTGCACCATGAATGATAAATATTAATTATCATTTGAAATGCTATATTATTCCATATTATATTCGGCTGAAGCTGTCAATTTTGTGTTTTATTTCATTTATGCTGTAGTTATTATTGCAAACAATGGCATCCGTATGAATAAAAACATATGCATGTTTCCAAAGCATCAATTCCCCACATATTATATCTAATATATATTTGGATCTCAAACTTGTAGCTTTCCATGATAGAGGCAAATACAGCACGTTAAAGAATATCATATCGTAGAATCTGTGTGACGAAATGAATGTGACAAGTACGGTATGACAGGAATAATGTGTACAAAAATATATACGGTGTGACGAAATGCATACACAGAGAATTTTTAATATGACAAACATAGTGTGCCTGAATGTATGTGTTGAATATATCGTACCATGTTTAACTACAATGTGACAAAATGAATGGGTCCGGTGGTCACAATACTATTGAGGCAAACTGAATATTTATGTGCCTAACATTGTGACGGATGGTGTGTTACGAAATTAATGTGACGAACACAACATGGCATTTCAAATGTGACGAGTATGTGACGAAATAACTACGAGTTGATACCCCAACCCCTAGAAGCGTATCATAATTTATGAACGACCCCTCAGAACACATGTTGTGCAGTGATAGGATGTGCTTTCAGTTCAGTGATCCTAGGTGGCGCAGCTGAGTTTATCATCGATTACTTCTGTCAGGTAGAAATTTGTAGTCGCGAGCTTCGAACTTTTCGAAAACCAGAACCAAGTTGACCATTAATAGCATTGAATATGTTTGTCCTGCATCTTTGGACGATGTTTGACCCCGTGTAGCATAGGGCGTATATAAACCAACTGTTTAACTGCAGTAAGTGTATAAAGAGGGTTTAAGAGAATGATATAAAGTTCGGGAAATCGCTGTCTGCCTGTGCAAAAGAGGCCTAATATTTCAGCATCGTCGCCGCTACTATATAAAATGGAGTTGTCATCGAATTTGGTAAGCTGATATCTACCCGACAATAATAATGAATCCATAAATTAGAACATAAGAAACGATTGATGTCATCCAATAATTTTATATATGTCCTACTACACATTTAATTTGTTTGAAAGCTAATTATATAACATGTTTTCTGTTTAACATTATAGGGAACTGATTCGCCAGAAGCAGCAAGTGAAGCTGCCCATGTATATCTTCTTATGAAACAAGATTACAGGATTTCAAGAAATGTTCGAGCACAATGGTTCTTCGATCACCTCAATAAAACATTCAAAGTGGCTCATAACAAAACTAGTCTGGTCCGTTTGTGTCACATATTATACATTGTAATTAACTTTCTTGCTCGTGCAGATGTCAAAATGGCGAAGTTTAAAGTATATAGCAATTAAGGTTATAAAATGATATTTTCGTATTAATTTAAGATGTCTTTTTCGTTTTCTTCTACTATAGGATGAATTTCAAGATGAATTAGAGGTTCTTGCTGTTGTACCCAAAGACCCTTCCAAGTCTCCTCATGGTGCCTTCAAATTACTTCCATCTACAGCTGTCACTCTACTTGCGCGTAGATACCGGCTGGTATTTTGCCTCGACCTCAGTCCATCTGTGGCAGCTGTTGTAAGTGCATGAAATGCGCTCAATATGTGTATGAAACTTACTGATCAATGCCATGTGCTTTGCGTGTTTTTCTGGTTATTTGTCGGAGATATTTACTTGTTAATTGCTTGTTTTTAATGTTATTTCTCCATACTATGACAATTAATAACATATCATTTTGCAGGATGTGCGGAATGAAGTTGTTATTGTTGAAGAAATTTTCGCTACGCTACGGGAATGTTTGGAAAAGTTAACCAGACCCGTAAGTTTTGTGTCGGTGTTACGCACGGCATCTTATTCGTGTATATTATTGTTGGTGCATTTACAAATTGTAGTGTTTTTTCCAGTTTAAAGTTCCGGGAAGTTCGCTGTGCTTTTGTCCGCAATTGTACGTGACTATAATTGCTCAAACTTCACTGCTAACTTCTGAATTCCACCAGGTTTTTATGTCCAAAATTAGCATTTTTAAGCCAATAGTTCAGTTTATTCTTGTAATGAATGATGTGAATGATAATTTCAGGTTTTAGTTCAAGGTTGGCTTCTGACAAATAAAAATCTCGAGAAACTGATGGACTTGGTGCTAGGCCAATTGATAGCAGTCGAAAACTACTTGGCTGAATGCATGTCTAAAGTATATTTTGATGCGTGGACGGTATAAATTATGTGCGCTTTCTTATTCTGATTGCACTGGTCTGTGTTAAAGAGTGTCAATAGACCCAATGGCCTTGGAAGCGAGAGTTTTCATCTCGCGAGGGCAAAACTAGCGGTGTCAACACCTGAAGCTAGTTTCGTAAACATGCTTCGGTACGGTATTTTGGCCATGCAGCTGCTTCCGGAAAACACCAGTGCTGGTAAGTAAATTGGATGAATTGAAGATGTCGTCAAGGTATTGCACACTCTTGGTTCTCTCACCCTGACTATATAGGGATTGTTATCATTACCGATGGCATGATTGGTATATCGGATATCCATTTGCTGGAATCTGTACTAAGCCAACTGAGGAATAGCACCATATCTTGTTCTTTCTTGCAAATCGGCAGCTCTTTCTATCCTCAGTCGTGTCTTGGATTGGTTCCTTACGTTGATTTGTTGCAGTTTATTGCTATGGCGACGTATGGTGCATACTTACCATCAGCCCCTGCTCTTGATGTAAGTCACGCGCTTGAGCCAAGTATAAGACCACTAAAGTTGCATGACGTGCTATATTGCAGGATTCACTTCCCACGGAGAGCAATGGCATAAATATGTATCATCAAGCACTGCTGGCTTGGAGTTTTCAGTGGGGGCCGTATTGTCTGAAAGGGAGACCGAAGCACACTGGGTAATGGTTTGAATTAAGTTTTATTTTAACCCTGGTCAGGTACCTTGGGGTCTATTTGACCCCAGCCGTCTTTAAATCGTGTTTTTTTTGGAAGCCATCGCTGTTAGTGATATTTCCTCTGACGTATTTTCTCCTAAGACCTTCCTAAGTAGATGACATGTTCCATAGATTCAAAGTCCTTCTGCTTATTTGTTTTTTAGGGTATATTGCAGGTTGGGGTCCGATAGACCCCATAGTACCTTGAATGTGATTTTTCGCAATTATTTCAAGGTTATACAAGCATTGCGCAACACAATGGTAAAACGACGAAGACTTTCTTTCCCAGATAGTGACAAGAAAACCAAATTCGTTTGTAAAAAGTGTAATATGTTTGCTTGCCCAGATCATAGCAAATGGGCATTCAACCAATGCCAACAGTAACATTTTCCCATGCAGTGGAATACGTTTATGGAAATTGAAACATGACATTGTAGCATTAACCAATGATTTGTTTTACATATATATAATTTTCATACACATTATCGTAGACTATATCAAGGTGAACAAAATATTTAAAAATAGTTGCATTATTCTGGTCTTATAGCATGTTTTCAACATGGGGTCAAACTGACCCCATGGTACCAAGTTTGTAAGTTTTTTCAAGGTACCTGAGCAGGGTTAAGCACCTGGTCTCTAGAGTGCAACTATCTTGCAACAATATAATTGTCCATCGAAACGACGACAAAAATACCTCACAGTTCTCTCCAAGACAAGCCAATTTCCAATGAATTACTAGTGTTTCAAATGTTTTTGGTTCGAAGGCAGCAACACTTCTGATATTAGTATTATAGGGTACATTGTTGCGTGAAAATAACAGTATTTCTGATGTGTCATTATTTTATTGTTGCCCAAAACTAAGTTATTTATTATTTTCTGTTACATAATGTATAGGTTCTTTAATAATCTGCAGCTAAACTGCAAGAACAATAATCTGTTCTGCCGCATGTTTGTATTTTCCTCTAACCTAGTAACCCTTAAAGATTTTTAATTTATCTGTGTGATGGACAAAGTCCTGCAGTAGATTCCCAATGCGAATTTACCAGAAGAATTAACAAATTTCAATGAGATTTCCAGCTTTAATGTAATAAAGGGTTTAATTTGTGTGTTATTTCCCAGCAGCAACTTAACATTTGTGCCAAATAGCGAGTTACGAATGGAGCGCAAAAAGCAACTCGAGAGTCACGTGCCAGCATCTTTGTGTAGCGTTCTGTCATGCAGGCTGAGGGAAGGATTTGGCATCAAATACGTTCAGTTTAAAGGTACATATAATTGTATTCATTTAGTTTTATACTAAAATATTTATAACTCGATTTAAAATTTTAATACTAATTGTGTAATTCGATGTCAGATGCGAATCGCATTGAAGTGTCACTAGTGCTGCCCTGGAAACATGGTGTCAATTTTGAATACATTGTGACATCAACATGGCCAATGGACACTAAGTACTGAATGTCTTCAAGAGTTATGTTCACCAGATATTTCGCAAAATATAGTTATTGATTTTTGATCATACAGTCAATCGTGTCACGTGGTGCTTATGATTGAGGGAAATTACGATTTTCTTCATGACTTGACGTGCCCAACCAAAAAACCTTTCAAAAGTGTATCCCGATCAAATGTTGTCAAGAAATTTCTTGGGACTCTTCAGAAGTAAATACGTACTTATGAAGTAGCATAATTACATTCGTTGTCGGCTTACTGACTTGTTATTGTTTTATTATAGTCTGTCACAAACTGACAAACTTTTGGTGCACCTGCATTCTTTTGCCAACAACCCGGCTTATTATCAGATTCCCGAAAGTGTTCGCAGTGGTGTTCCACTGTTCTATCTTCCTGCTAATGCAACAAACCCAGTGTTGTATTCAAAGTAAGAGTGAGATCATACGATTGATATATTCTTAGAGTACTTTTTTTTTACTCCTGAATTGAAAATACCTTTCAGCGACTTTCCTCATCTCCAATTTTCTTCATTTTGGGAACTGGTTTGCATGTTAGATATCAATATTTGGTAAGAGTGCGCTCAGGTCTTTGCCGCGTATAGTTGTACTTGGACACAGATATATTGAGGACACTTGCTTACAGGCAAAAATGGATGCACACTCATCGTTTTGGAATACTGTTGTTGCACGATCAACCTCTTCCAAAGCATTTACACTTGCCAAATTCCAATGGGCGTTACAATACTGTCCAATGTCGCCAAGCTCTGTTGGCCTTGAATACTTTCCTGAAAGACTGGAGCTCTTTTGTCTTAGTTGAAAATCATTCTTATATAAAGTTCATGCTCAAGTAAGAGAATTTGTGTTTTTCACTGCATTACAATGGTGACAGACTGAAATTTTTCAGAGAATCTGACAAGCCACCAGTGTCGTTTTTCATTATTCGAGTTGCCTCGAAAGCCCCATGTATGGTGATTCGCTTAGCCTTTTTAGGAGGAACTCCAAGCCGTCAAAGAAACGAAGTCGGTGTACAATTTAATTTCTCAAGTTTAATGTGCACACGTATGAATTTGTTAACTTGAAATTCATGACTGCATAGGTTGTACGTGAACTGCAGCAGAAAATCTTGTCCCTTACGATATTTCAACGAAGTGCCCTGCCAAGAGAAGGGCCTCCAAATCAGAAAATATCTACTGCTAAGGAGGCGGAAAATGTTGACCAGAGAATGCGCACAGAGGTGGCATGTTGTGTGTTGCTACAAAAATCTGTGGAGAAAATATTAATTAGGTATTTGTTTGGAAGAGATCATATTTGCTCGTCATGAATCTTTGCGAGAAATTTCATTGCCTGTTAATTGTTGCAAATGCGCATTACAAAAGTTATTGGCTCTGTGACGTTTGCAATGTCTGTCTCGTTAACGTGCAAATATATGCCAAGATTTACAAGCAGAATTGTTCTAATGTGTTTCCATCTTGATGAAGTCACTTTACATTTATACATGTTAAATGTAAAGTAATATGAATTTTATTTTTATAAAGGTATGAAAAGGCTCCTTCGGATTTCTGGAGTCCAATCCAGGAACTAGAACGGCTATCGCACTCATCTACGCCCTCTATAAATGGACCGCAAAAGGCTGTTGGTCTATATACAACTCTGGGTAGTTATTTGTACCATCAGCGATGGATTTGGTCAGTACAAAGTAATCGTGCGGCTGCTGCGTTGTCTGTTCAGGCTGTTGGCCGCATCCTTAATACTCTTGTCAGGTATGATAGCCTATTTGTGTCCTCTGGATATCTTATGATTGTAGATCAAATTAATAAATTTGCATGCACCATCTGTGTTGAAAGGGAGTTTTGCGAAAGGAAAATTACAGCCATTTATTTCATAAGATGCGTTTTTTAGTTTGTAGTCAAACCTTTGCTTCTCTGATGTGAAATATTATTATTTCGCTTTCATTATTAAATAATTTGAACAGAATATCAATCGTGAAGTGTTGCTGTTTATGTAATAATATTTCACTGATGTTGTGTTGCTTTATCTGTGGGAAAATGTGCCATGGGTTTTTACCAGCATTATATAAGCAATCAAGATAATGTTAGATGTTTGTTGGAATCAAACACAGTATTACAGTTAAAAACAGCTTATCTGTCATTTTCCGTTTGCTTTTGCAACTCCAATTAATGTAGATGTCTCACAGTTTCCATTTTTAAATTGTGATCTTTTTTATTACAATGCGAACATGTTGATTTAACTTGCAATGTATGCTGTGTCATTAGAGCAAATTTACTCAATCTTTATGTGCCGATAAAAGCTTAAAAGTTCAATTCATGTTTCAAGTATAATTTATTGCATTAAGCATTTCAATGATGTGTTCAGTGTAATGATGTATGCGGGTGCATTTTAGAAAAAGCTGGAGGAAGAACGCACACATTTATTCAGAATTTTTATTATTTTAAAATGTTATTTAATCTGGCATGAAAACAAAAACCTAGAATAGCATGGTTATTCACCATTGTTGTGTGAGAAAAAAATAAAACTGCAATTTATTGTGCTTTGCAAGTTTGAAGATGGAATGTGGAATTAGTGATGGAATTCATTGTTTTAAATATGACGTTTTTTTTTTGCAATATGAACTTATTTAATTGTTTCGCTTGAAATAGAATGCGATTACAAGAAGGCTACTGGTTTGCTCATTCATATTCCGGGATTGCCAATTTGGTTCTCGAAGTACAAATGAAGGTGTGAGGTGTTGTTCTATGTGTTACTGCATTTCTACAAGATTTTAAATACATCAGCTAAACTTTATATCATCTTAAACAGCAAAGTGAACCTTGCGAGGAATCCGAAACAGGATGTGAATTGTATCCTTGTGTATTGCAATATGTCATATTTCCTCCACACTCTGTGACAACGAATACCCGAGAAAGGTAGGCAATATAGCTGTAGTATTAGATTTAATAATGGATCTTGATGTGGGTGTTTATTAAAGCTTATTTCGCATTCCATTCATTAGCCTCTCAGACGATGAAGGGGACATTGATATTGTGGAAAGTGACAGGGATTTACACCTGATTGTCGAAACTTGGATCGAACCTCAGTGCGGCTTCGTCCAAACTGATGCACCTGAGAAACATTACTTGAATGGCCTGGGAAGCAAGCAACTCGCCCAAGCGGTAAGAAATTGTAAAATATCTTCTTTGACGATTTGATGATGTGCCACGTTTGCCAAATGAGGTTTGCACGCATTGTGATACCTGTTGACCTTTCAATTTCAATCGACGATGAGGAAGTGCGGGTGGCGTCGCAGGCACCCAGATAACGATACTGCTATCTCGCAACCGAAGTTGCTTTCTCACGATGAAGGTGTCAGCCAAAGTTTGTTGATTGATCACGTCATAATCGATAGCAAAATTGCGCTGCTGCGCGAATACCTGAACGTGGAGAAGTAGTTGGCTGCCATTATTTCAGTGTGCCAAATATCCCGTTTTCAGCAGCAATTTTTCAATCAATGTGTATTTCAAAGTTAAAATTATAAAAGAAATTGTCTTTTAACTGTTGAATTCTGGTAGAGATTTGAAAAGAGTTAGGAATTGAAAGATGGGGAATGACTGCAATTGACTGCATTTGGCTAAAGCAGGATAAAAGCAGTAGGGGAGACCGGGGCGGGTTGATTCAGTGCCAATTACTCAATAGCGGAGAAAGCAAATATTACTGTGCTCCCACTTTCAGATTAGCCATCAATTTCACTTCAATTTCTGGTGCTTTCGTCGCTTTGTGGCTATTTTTTGTTGAAATAGAAGGAAATATCACTTTTTGGGTGTGTTAAGTAATTTTCATCTTTCTCATATTGGGCTCTATAACTCATAGACTTGTAAGTATCACGAAATCGCCTTGCATCTGTTAAATACAGGTATGTTGGAGGTTAACAGCTGTGTGTCAAGTTTTTCTCAAAGTGGCATTGATAAGCCGGAAATGTGGAATCATTCATTGAGCACAAAATGGGGCGGGATGATGCACGCACTGCGGGGAGAGTTGATGCGCCCTGCATCCACTCGCTACAGCATATTTGAAAAATAAATAATTATTTATTTGTCAAATATTATCATAATCAACTCCAAAAATGAATAATAAATAAATAAATAATAAATACAATAATAATGTAATCATTAATACATCTAAAAACTTAAATAATAATAAATAATAATAACAATGTTAATGATGTTGTTTTTGTATGTTTGTTTGTTTGTTATTCCCCCCAGAACAACGAGGAACCACAAGCGTAAAACCAATAGAGGGAGAATTAATCAAGAAATTTGTGTCCCCCTGCAATTTATTGCGTTTTTAGCCTCTGAACTGAGTGCATCAATTCTTTCCAGCTTACCTAAAACTTTTAAAATTCAAACACATATATGAAAATGACATTCAAGGTGTGTACTGTTAAAGGCAATATAAAGCGATATCCTACATTTTGACAAAATTCTTCAAATTGGGATAATAAAAAAATGCATCAACTCGCCCCGGTCTCCCCTACATCTAGGGAAACAGAATCGTGTTTTTATAAAAGAACTGAACGCAAAATGTAGGTAGAAACTAGAACGACCCATAGTATGGAAAGCACAAATTTAGCACAGTAACCAAGGAAATGAAAAGTTACAGGCATGCATTCCTATTATAAGTCAACATAAAGCATTTCAGTAATTGTGTTTTATTAAGAAAAGAATGGCCTGATGTTGCTTACGCTAAGAAGTGTATTTGTAAATTATTCTTTCGGGATATAAAAAATTTAAGGAAGTGTTGTGAATATTTTACAATAAACTTTGACTTACTGTTTGAAAAAATTATATTTTTCACACTCCAAAATTGCGAATGTGCCAGAACTTTTGAGTGAAATGATTGATAAGTCCCTAATATTATTTCTGAAATCAAAATGCGTGTTTCCATCGAGACTTTGGATCACTTTTTTCCTTAATATTTACACTTTTTAAGCTTTATGCTCTAATTTAAAGAAGATATATGTACATAACCAAATATTTCACAGTAGAATCGATTGTTGTATTAGAAAACAGTCATTATGTATGTACAGTATATCCACGTTGTGCAATATTAGCTTTGTTATAGTGTGTTCTTCCATATCTTTATTTGGTATATGACTGTTGTGGGAAATCGTGTCATTCTCAGGTGAATATGATTTCTAGATATAGCTACCCTGCCTTTCCATGTTAGGTTTGGTAAGAAATAATGTCATAAGACCTGAGAAAAACAATTTTGCCAATAGTTTTAAATGCACGTGCAAAAGACATTGCCAAGATAATGAGAATAAAGATCCAGAATAGGTGTATTGTTTGACACGTGCCTCTAAGTTTGAGAAAGCTTAGTAACAAGATGAGCAAAGGCCGAAGACTAGATAAATGTTTTTCCATGGTACGTACAATGAATACAGACTTTGTCAATGCAGATAACAAATTTCACAATTACATTGAGTTGCAAGCATTCACATTGAAATGTGCATGCACGATAACACATGTGCAAAGGGTTAATTTCTGGCATTGATTGGTGCCGAATGTCGAGCTTATAATAACACTTGCATCGGTGATTTCTCAAGGAAATTGCAGTATTTGACAAAAGGTTTATATTTTCCTGATCATGGTTTTATTTGTATCACCTTCGCTTCACAGATAACACATGTGTGCATTGATTGGGATGGTTTACGTGAGTTGATAAGTTGACGATGATATTGTTATGGAGGTTTTGGCCGCTCCCGTTTCCTGTTCCAAGTCCACGGTACGAATCACATACATTGGTCGAAGGTGGGGTCTGGATGCAGCAACACCTGAGCAACTGTTATCACTATGGTACGGCAAAAAGCCATAGGATCCTAGTCTTGGCTGTGGGCGGGATGCCGGCTTGCTGGTTGGGTGCCGATGGGTGACATGGTACATGGGAGTGACTGGCAATTTTCCCATATAAGCCAGTGTGGATTTGGTTACCAAGTTAACCATCGGCTCCAACTCATCAGCTAGCAACTCTTGGCTCCAGTTGTGCTCTGCGTGAGTTGGAAGTGAGGATCTTGACAGTCAGGAGTCTTCCTGCCAGATCTAACTCTTCCAGCTCTCTCAGGCACAAAGAAACCGGCCGAGACTATGGGCGAAATGCTTGTTCAGCGTGTCACTAAACAGGACTCCACCTTTTTTTTGAAGATGCACGCACTGTGTCTATCGTTCTGGGGTGCAGGTGATACAAAGGACCATCGGTCTTGATTGATTGGTGACTGTTAGAGTAAGTGGAGAGGTGGTCTCCTCACTTAGAATGACTAGTGAGATTCAACTCCTCCAACTTGTTCTAAAGTACCAAATGCTGCATTGACTTAGATGTATTTTTTTTCTCCTTTACGTGCGAATGAATGCAAGTGTATCATATATATCTTCCAGTTCACGTTGCCAGTTTGCGCAGGAATTTGGATTCCGCTGCATGTGGCATTTCATGATTTTTTTTTTGTTTCCATTATTGGTGGTGTGATTTGTATTTAATTAAAAGTATAGATTCGTTCTTTTAATGTAAAGGCACTATTCTGTTGTAATTAATCCAATAAAATTCACTGGTTTTTTGCAGTTTCTTTTGACTTTATTTCACATTTTGACATTTTGCTGCCGACTTCCACGTGACGTAATATTCCCAGAATTGGCTACGCTATCCAATATTTTTCACGGATTTGTATTGGAACACTGATAGTTGTGGGCAACTATTTACCGCTTTCTTTTCATAAGAAATCAATTGTGATGTGATCTAGACCAAATGCGTTGATCAAATAGGAAAGAAATACACATAGTTTCTGCGAAACGTAGCAGATAAACATTTGGCCCACCCAGTATTGGGGCAGTCAGTTGCCGTGGCAACTGTTCGCTAGCTTGCCTTGATAGAATGATAAATAAATTGATAAAAGACCGTTGAAGTTTCTCCTATCGAAACGTAATTTTGTGTTGACATAAATCCAAGCTGTAATATGCTGAATTTTGTTCACTGGTTTCTTTTGCAGATGTTGCCAGTTGACTGTGAATGCATTTCAACTATGATAACTTTGGAGCACATTTGCACTTTATGCCAGAATAAGCTGATTAGTCTTCCCGAGTATGAGAAATGCGAAAAGACTGACTCCCATAGTAATATATGTTATATTCCATTCGCATTTGACATTATGCGATTGTTCCCAAAGAGCCGACAATGTGAAATGCTCTTCTCTTCTTTGACTGATGGTGATTTGGATTTCCTTTTTGAGGGGGGAACAAAAACGATATTTCGAACTAATTTTAGTTAGTATCTCGTAGGCTGTGATGTGAAAGCTGATGGTCATCCCGTCGTAGATGTTGCTCCGATGCAGAACCAGTTACTTCTGGAGTTACTTCATAGATATTTAGCTCTTGCTCATGATAGAGAATTGGAGTTCAAACCCCATGAGAATGTGCAATTTATGAAGCTTGTTTGCGGTCGAGCCAGAGATTGTAATGCGCACCCACTGCCTTTCACCTATCCAAACTTAAATCACGAAGGTCTCTTTGTAAATTATAGTTATAGTTATATGAACACATGATATTTCTGCTTTAAAGTTGCAAGAGGATTGATTCTTTGGGCCAAAAGTAATCCTTGTGTTATTTAACTCGTCTTCATTTCTTTCCTAAGTGCAATAATTTAAGTTTAAAACTATAAGTCAAGTCTGAATATCTTTGCTTGAATTTTCATGTGTTCCATCGAACATTAATTAGTAGTTTCTTGTTGGGTGATAACTTTGTACTGGGTGTGATTGATTCAGATATTTTGGATGTGCAAAATGAGAGTTGCTCCTCGTGGAAGTGTTACGTGAAGGGGATTTCGGTAACACATGCGGTCATCACTGTTCTACCATCAACGTACCGAGATATTCAGTGCCTTAATTTTAATATCAAACCCCGGCCAAGCACTGTGTTTACCATGCCTATCTACGTCTATGACTGTACCCTCACCGACGTTATCAATCAACTTGTATTCAAGGGAAGCAGTCATTTACCAGATGATGTTTTTTTGGTAAACTTTGTAGTTTTGTTAATATTTTGCAAGCTCTGCCATTAGTGACCTTTCTATATATTCCCAACTCTTAGAACTTTGAATTCCAAGCTGGCTCTGATTTCGGTGATGATACTATATCCCTGAAGAATGAAGCTTTGAACAGTGAGAAAGTCGAAGATGGAGCTCGCTCAAAGAGCCCCAGCCCACCTACATTGAAGCAACACTGTAGTGTTGTGGAACAGATTTTCCTTCACTGCTTTGTTGTCAGCATTTTCCGGAGTTTGCAAGCAATGCTACCTGTTGACAAACATGAAGTTCAGAAGGCAATTGATGAAGTGTGTGAAGAATCCCTTATGGAGATAGATATCACAGCGTTCTTGAAGGTTGTTGCATTTAGACCCTGTTCGCAATTTATAAATGAGCTACGCCTACCAAATGTTAATATGAAATTCATATATTTAATTCTCTTGCAGACTGTTTGCAGTCATGCACGTGACAGTTACAAACACGCCGGAGTGGAATGTTGCTTAGAAGTTTGTGGGAGGTCTTGCAATGACACCAGGTCGAAAAAGTCATTACAATTACGTACATCCAAAAAATTACTAAAGAAAATATTTACGCAAAGTTTATTTTGTGCAGTCATGAAGATGTCGTTATATTGCCATTGAACTTGCTGTTGAGAGGCAGTCACTGCAACCAAGGAACTGACGACAGACATGATTTGGATTATGTTGTTCAGGACAAATTTCAACGCATCTTGAGAAAAGAATTTGCGCCGATTCCATCACTGCCAGAATTCTATTTTTTCTGCCCGAATACAATTAAAAATATTCGTTTGGTACACAATATTTTTGTATCATATTATACAGGAAACGGTTTCTGGATTAATTAATTAGAAAGCTTTTGTGTCTTGTTCATTCAGGAATCTGACAGTGATATGCTGAAATGTGGGGATGGCACCGGTGCTTTTGTTGTGGATGATGGCATCGACATTTCTTTATCTGCTCCTGTGGATTTAAATTCGGAAGAAAGAAGCCAAATTTCTTTAGACAGCAGGCATGACCCAAGACCAAAATGGAGCGCAGACATAGAAGATTCCGAAATATCCAGTGTATGTTCTGCATTTGGAGATGTTAGCCAATGTGAATTTCTCAGTGATGATGAAATTCCTCCACTCTTTATCCATCTGATGTGCTCAGTTAAATCTAAACACAGTATGGGTAGCACTTCTGTCGTGTCTCTGCCAACATGCCTACGTAAGGATTTCAAATTGCCGTAAATCTTGAGCATAAAATGAAATCGATCTGAGATGCGCATTTCTTGACAGGCGAAGTGATTGGTTGCATGGAGAGTCAAGAAATAGCTGTGGACTTGTCAAATCTTCAAGTAACTTTAGATGTGATTTGTTTGACTCTTCCCGGCGAGGGTAACGGTGCCGTACCAGTGAAAAGTCAGGGCATGCGAAGTACCTCATTTTGCAGTTCTTCTCCAGTCCCACATGATCTGGTGTTTGACTCTGAGGAATTGAATAGTGACCGTTCATCATTAAGCAGCAACGGGTAATTAAGCAAAAATATGTCATCAACTGAGTATGAAGCGTAAGCGATGATTTATTTCTGTAATTTAATGAATTTGACAACTATGTAATCTATTTGATGTCAGTATTGGATTT
>WWPM01020583.1:0-10510 GCA_023279145.1 Glomeris maerens
TTTTTTTTTGTTTTTAAATGACCCTGCTGCGAGACTATACGAGTACTACATCCGTTATGTAATCGTTGAAGGCTAAAAATATTATCCGACCTCTTTGTAAAGTATACCAGACAAAAGAAAGCTGTCAAGATACATAACTTTGATACCTATGGAATTTCCATGCTTGGACAAACAGATATCGATATGCAAATTTCTTAAAATGGAGTTGAAACTAATGTTTATTCACATGTTAATTTTCTCATAGAAATAGAGGCTATCTAAACTGCATGATTACTACTATTTTTGTTTCCTATTTTCATTGGAATAAGATCCTCTACTTTAGGGCAAATTTTTCGAATGAACATAGGGATTGTGTATAGCGAGGTTTCGTTCGACCAATCACAGATGGCGCCACTGTTCACTCCAATAATCAGTCTCGTTTGAAATTTGAACCGCGCAGATTTGAAACGTACTGCGTAACAAATTAGCTGTAATTCAAAAAAAATTGCAACCGATATGCAAATTCCTTAACAACATAAAGCCAGTCTCCATTGCTTTTCTTCAGTCGTGCTCGCCATTGGCCACAATTTAAGATACTCGTCAGTACCTTAATTCATTTTAAAAGTGTCTTTGGATAGTTTTTTCCCCACTTAAAATTAATTTAAATCGAACAATGGCAATTTATTGATAGTTGTTCTTCTACATGCTGAAAGTTTTAAGTCTATATACCGAGTCTACATTGTCTTGGTTGTTCTTCATGAGGTATAAAATAAATCTACGTTTATTAGCAGTAGCGGATTTTATTGATTTTGTATGCAATAAAATAATTATGAAATGAAAAATTAAGCGAGTGGTGGAATATAATATGGCGGACCTTCGTTATAATGTCCCACGTTTGCACTGCTCATGTAAGTAATGCCTGAATATTGATCGAATGATCTGTGTTTTAAGACTAATTTTTGAATTTTCACTCTAATTATATACTTAGGGAACTGGGATAAAATTTTACACGAACCCGCCTTTACATCGGTATATTGGTATATATTGGCAAACTTTTGCTTAACATAGTCGCAATTCTGAATTCTATGTATAGTATACAAATGCATTATCCAAAATCCCTGCGAAAATTTTTGCATTAAATCAACCAGTTGTTAAATCTTAATTTTATTAAAGAACTGTATCGAATCTTGATTCTGCACGTTTCCGTTAGATGGCAGCACGCGCTGTCCGTTGACGACATTTGCATTTTTTGAAACTTTGCTTACCTAATAAAGGAGTGTTGTGCTGCATCGATGCTTCTGATCTACCTCATAACACGTGAAATTATTTCCCACTAAATTTCATAGCTTTTCAAATATGCGAAGTACACAGAACATTGTGATGCATATAATCATCGCCAACTTGGAATTTTTACATAGAAAGTAGTTTTTTTGAATGGCAAGACCGACTGGCTCCGCCCACGGTATATAGAACGCCATCTAGCGGTATTACTATTAAACCACCGAACGAAGGGAGCGGCGAATGTGGTGCGGTTTCCACGCTTTTTCGTCAATAGCCGATTATTCTTGCGTCAGGAAAATTGGATCCGGCATTTCATCCTCGCAGAAGTAACTTCATGAATGTTTCAGAGCGTCAATAATCGGTGATTATTTTAAACAATTTGTGCAGATCTTGTCTCCAAGTTTCTTGTCTTTCCTGTTCTGTTATTTCTTTATGGCGTTTTGAACAATAATACGCATATTCTTTGAAATAAGTAATAATGATGTACCCACATTTTAAATGACAATTGCTAATGGCAAAAACTCTCACTGTCTCTGTACCTGCTGTAGGCATATAGTGGCAGTTAAAAATGGCTTTAAGGTTATCAGCAGCTTCGAGGAAACTCGAAAAAGTCCTTTGGAAATCATTCACCAGGTCTAATATCACAAACTCACAGGTACAGGATTTGTTTGTACTGAAAAGGTGATCAATCCGGATCTATTAATATGGGATGCTACTTTTTCTCACAGATTAGGAGAAATTTAGCGTATTTACAGCGACAACCAGGTGTGCCATGTATTTCAAATATTTTGGAGCAATGGAAAAGATTTTGTGAAAAACCACCAAAAGGTTTTGAGAAATTCTTTCCTGGTGGCAAATCAAATAATTCTTCCAATGGGCAGAAGCAGCAGCAGCAGCAGCAGCAGCAACAACAGAGGCAGCAAAAGCCTAAAAAACCAGAAGGTAAAAGTAATAATAGCGTACATGTATACTTACAGTGATGCTTGAAAATGGTAATTTTATGGATTTGGACAACGCTAATGATTATAAACATTTCGCTTTTAATTTTCTACAAAGCTTCTGCAAGTGAACAATCACGGCCAAGTGGTGCGTCGAAGACTGGTGATCCTCCAAAGCGCCCCGATTCGCAGTGGCCTTTTGGAAGTTTCGGAGGAGGAGGGCCACCTAAGTATGTTCAAATGGACACCATTGAAAACTATGAAGGAACTGCGATGTCACAAGCCATTAGTTTTTAGCCTTTTTTCTCATTGCACGCCAAATAATTATGATGACACATAGCGATAAAATCCAAAGCAATAATCGAGAATCAATAACGCTCATATGTGAATGTTTCGAGGAATACTGTGTATTATTAAAAATTGCGTTTCTAAACAGGGGTGGCAGGAATCCGTTCAGTTCTGATGACCAGAACCGGTGGATGACCATCGCTCTCGTTACGACCCTCGGCTTGCTTGGAGCACTGGCGTACAACGAGATGCGGTACAAGGAGATCACCTGGAAGGAATTCTGCAATATGTACTTGGCGAAAGGAATTGTAAGATTCCATAGATTCACAATCGATGTTCTAAACATACATTAAAAAGGGGGGAAGTAACATGTTGAACTTCAGATCATACATTTCGATAAAATTATATAACTCGTAAAATGTTTGAAGTTGATAAACTGGAGGAGTTTCAATTGCCCTTTAAAGTACTACTGTGTTTTTGTAGTGTTTTTCTACTCCTTCTAATTTGTTTTTCCGTGAAGGTCGATAAACTGGAAGTCGTGAACAAGAAATGGGTCCGCGTTCGGCTTCTTCCCGGAATGCAAGTCGATGGCAACGTTTGTTATATACCGATAATTAAATCGATTTGGTTTTGACGCAGTAAAGATGGTATAAAGAATGTGTTGGTTCATTTTTCAGAATGTTTTGTGGTTTAACATTGGAAGCGTGGATTCATTTGAACGCAACCTAGAGACTGTTCAGCTCGAGATGAACATGGAGCCCCCGAATTACGTACCCGTCATTTATAAAATCGAAATGGATGGGTCAGTCAGTCTGGTTGGAAAATCCCAGTTTTTTCTATGCAAGAATAATGGATGCCATTTTTGAATTGCAGGTCAAGCTTAGTCGGTATCTTACCAACACTTCTGTTGCTTGGTTTCCTCTTCTACATGATGCGCAGGTCGTCCGGCATGATGGGTGGCGGAGGAGGCCGGCGCGGAGGCGGAATCTTCGGCATGGGCGAAAGCATGGCCAAACTAATCAACTCCAGTGACATTGGAGTTTCTTTCAGGTCTTTATTACCGTATTGAAGTCGCACATGACCCCGCGGTGTGAGAGTTTCTTCACACCGCTCGCTCGCATGTCGTTTTTATTTAGGGATGTTGCGGGTTGCGAAGAAGCGAAAGTGGAGATCATGGAGTTTGTGAACTTCCTTAAAAATCCCCAGCAATACGTCAATCTTGGGGCTAAGATTCCCAGAGGTGCCATCTTAACTGGCCCACCTGGAACCGGAAAGACCCTTTTGGCGAAAGCAACGGCCGGCGAAGCGAATGTTCCGTTCATTACCGTTTCCGGATCGGAGTTTCTTGAGATGTTTGTCGGAGTTGGGCCGTCCAGGGTGAGTTTGATGTACGTTTGTCATGAGCAGCAGTGCGTTTGACATGTGTTTGTTACTACTGTGTGAACCAATAGGTGCGAGACATGTTTTCGATGGCGCGCAAACACGCGCCGTGTATACTGTTCATCGACGAGATTGATGCCGTTGGAAGAAAGCGAGGCGGCAGAAGTTTCGGTGGACACAGTGAACAGGAGAATACACTCAATCAACTTCTAGTTGAGATGGACGGTTGGTTTTTATGCTCATTTCTATGCAATTATGAACTAGCATCCATTTATTAAAAATTTCCATTTGTGATAATTACTAGGTTTCAACACTACAACGAATGTTGTCGTGCTTGCGGCAACCAATCGCGTCGACATCCTTGACCACGCGTTGCTCAGGCCCGGCCGCTTTGACCGGCAGATCTTCGTTCCGGCTCCCGACATCAAAGGAAGGTAATATTACTGGGTTTTGCAACTAATAACCCCGTTATGCCAGATGCATGCTTGTTATACGTGTAATTTCTCAGAGCTTCCATCTTCAAAGTTCACCTCAAGAACCTGAAGACAATGATTGACAAGATGGAGCTGTCAAGGAAGATGGCCGCGTTAACTCCGGGTTTCACGGGTAAACAAAAACCTACTGATGCACACATTAATGCGGAAAGCTATTCTAAGCACTTTGTTGGTTTCTTTTGTTTTCGTAGGAGCCGACATCGCAAATGTATGTAATGAAGCAGCGCTGATCGCTGCCAGGGATCTCAACGAGAGTATCATATTGAAACATTTTGAGCAGGCGATTGAAAGAGTTGTCGCTGGTTTGTGTTAATACGCTGGGTTTTGGGATACGCAACCCCATGTGTCAGTTGGAAGATCAACTAATATGATGGTTATCGGTAAACTAGGAATGGAGAAGAAGACTAGCGTGTTGCAACCCGAGGAGAAAACTACTGTTGCGTACCACGAAGCGGGACATGCGGTTGCTGGATGGTACCTGGAACACGCAGATCCATTATTAAAGGTCATATTTGGTTGTCTTGAAATTATTTTCCTACCAGCAGGGTAAATGTGGGAATTTAGAATTTATCAAAAATATCAAGGAATGCCCTTTAAGATATTAGCGTTCTGGAAAAATCATTGAGTTCACTGATTTGGCAACAACATTGGAGTCTCTTCCTTTAATTTGATATTATTGTTTCTTTACTGTTAGGTTTCTATAATCCCAAGGGGAAAAGGTCTCGGTTACGCTCAGTATCTTCCGAAAGAACAATACCTGTATACAAAAGAACAGGTATACATGATTGCGGTTTGCTGTTGCGATGCGTGTACGGACATTTGATTGATCGTTAGTATGCGTGTGTGTGTGTAGCTTCTGGACAGAATGTGCATGACACTTGGCGGAAGGGCTTCCGAGGAGATATTCTTTAAAAGGATCACAACTGGTGCACAAGATGACTTAAAGAAGGTCACCCAAAGTGCCTATGCCCAAGTAAAAACCACCAGTCTTTCATACAAAGTTGTGTTTTTTTCTTGTTAATTGGATTTAACTTACTAGCTGAGTTATTATAATTTCAGGTTGTACATTTTGGGATGAACGCGAAAGTGGGGAATGTGTCTTTCGACACTCCGCAGCCTGGCGAGTTGGTCATGGAGAAACCGTACAGCGAAGCGACCGCGCAACTCATCGACTCCGAGGTACGATTGCTAATAGACGGTGCCTACAAGAGGACTCATCAACTTCTGACTGAGCACAAAAGCGATGTTGAAAAGGTTTTGATTTAGTACCTATTTTTATGACATGAAATTGTTATCTATCCCTTCAAATACTTTTTTATAAATTCGTTGCTGCGTGATCAGGTGGCGAAGCGATTACTAGAGAAGGAGATTTTGAGCCGAGAGGACATGATCGAATTACTCGGGAAACGGCCCTTCCCTGAGAAATCAACTTATGAGGAATTCGTAGCAGGCACCGGGTCCTTTGAGGAGGACACCACTCTACCGAAAGGCCTTGAAGGATGGAACAAGGGTCCCGTGAATGACGATGCTAAGAAAGCGAGACAAGAACCTGTACCTAATACCTAGATGGGCCACATTTCATACTGCAGTTGTATATGTGAAAGTTACATCCTATGTAAATCTACTCCATTATGAATCAAATTGTAATTTAAGAAAATTGAATTAATTAATTTCTTTTTCATTAAAGGCCATTTTTAAGAATTGGCCCGCAATCGACATTTTAACACAGTGTCATTTTGCCCCTGTACTTTGAATAAGAAAATATATTTAAAAAAACTAAAATAATTTGGAATAAAGTAGCTTTCTATATAATTTATGGAGTTTGATTGGGTGTATTTCAAGAGTGCGTAGTATATGTATGTTTAACTTGTAGTTGGCCTTTAATTGAAATCTGCAATTGCGATTGTACAGATATTAGTTGCATTAATTGGTTCCAATTTGTAATTGAAATAAAACGAAGTCATTTTAGATGATATTGCAGTGCAAAGAATGAGTTGGAAAATCTGGGTTCGAGGCTATGTTGATACGGCTATGGTAATAATGCTCCCTTGTTCAAGGTTGTGATCTTGAAATGCAGAAGGCCATGCCCATGGGACTACCTTTTCCGTCAGCCAATCGGGGATGACGTCACCACGGTGATGTCACAACGCATTTTGGTTTGGTAACGGACGCACCATGATGACGTCACAATTGTTGGATTGCTGCAATACGCCTGCGGTGCTACCTTATTACTTGATGCAAAATGGCTGCCGATGTTGACGCCGCTCGTCTTTACATTCGCCCATCTGCTCCTGTTGCTGTTTCTTGGTTCGAATTTCTGCTTGACACAACTTTATTGGAGAAACATTTGAATCAAGAAAACCCAGGTGAAATTTGGCATTTATTTAAAAATTACAAAATGAGAATTCGATCTATCGCAATCACTGACAAATAATTCCCCAAATTTCAACATTCAGTTCCTTCAGCATCCGATCTTGTCATTCAGTTCCTGTCAAATGCCCTGGTACCCAAGGAAAGAGAGCAGAGAACTTTCCCACCAATTACTGTGATTCCGAGTGAAAAATCTGAAAACGCCGACAGCCCAGACGGTATTTTACTTGATTGGGTTCCCTGTTAAAGTCTCCCTATAATAAAACAATGTAAATTACAGAAATAAAAGATGCAGTTGTTGACAACAAAAAAGTTCACGCACTGAAGCTTCTGGCTCTGAAAGTTGCAGCTTTCCTGAAATGGAATTTGGACATTTTGCAAACAAAGTATATACAGTTGCAAAATATGTTCTTAAAAAATGAAAATGAATTGAGGTCTAGTTTAGAGTATAGCCCTATTATATTGTTTTCAGGATACCTTTATCAATGCAAGATGTACTTTTAAGCGAGTTCCTGCGCATCACGCTTGAAAAGGATAATTTCACTGATCCAAAATTCCATTTATCTCTGGATTTAAATTCCATTTCCGATCATGCACTGTTTGCATTGGATTTATATCATAGATGGCAAGTTAAAATATTGCTACAAATCTCGAGAATAAACTCCATTTATTATATACGTTTGTTTCTCGTTTCCAGGTGTGTCCGTACAGTGATGCTGGATACTTTTCCAGTTAAGCCCTCGAAAATAGCCAATGTACAAGGGTATAGTTTAATATAGTTATAATTTTTTTACATGGTTTAACCTGCTTTTACAACATTTATTTCAATTTATATATGTAGCCCTGGACAACAAGACCGCGTTGGCGCACCATCGCTGTTTGAACCCAGAATGAAGCAGGTTGGTTATCTTATAATTAACTGCACTGATTAATCAATTAACTATTCAATTGCCCCATCTTAGCTGCAAGATCAACTTTCAGATTCGGTAGAGTTTCTTCAAAACTCGCTGAAACTGAACCGCGACCTTCGCGTTCCAGTGTTGCACTGCTTCGGCGTACTGACGGAAACTTCCTCGGAGCCTCACGATTGGTGCAAAGGTGTCATGGTTAATAAGGAAGAGATTCATTGTCAGGTAATTATGTTTCAAAGTTAGTCCGAAATATGTAATACACCCGAGTTGAAAATCTGGATTAAAAAATTGGATTCTGTGTAGACTTCATCCGATTTGGGTTGCTTTTTCTTCTTCAAACAACAATACGTGAAAGCTGCAGAAATGCTTTTTAGAGCACAGGAATTACACACTAAGGTTTGGGTTTTAGTGTCCTTTAGTTAAGAAATATTTAATAGTAGAGTTTGAATTTGTAGCAAATCTCCGAACCAAAGTTGTGCGTCATCGACAGCACTAAGCTGGAAGGTTACTGTTGCGCATGTAGAGGTCTTCTGTCTTCCGTTTCTTCATCATCATCTTTGCCGATCAGCGTGCATCTTAATGCCAACATGACGCGCTCACTATCCGAAAGGATTCAGGCTGCGTTGCGGGATAACCCACATGTAATTTGCATTTTCAATATGTATTTGTGGCATAACAGTATAAAGATGTACGATTTCCGACTTGATATACTTTCTGTTTTTCTTCTTTTTCAAGGATTTAGTGCAGCTTCTTGTGGAGGATAATGTGATTCAGGAAGTTCCGTTGTCGTATCGTGAACACGTAGCATGCAATCTGATTGAAAAGCAAATGGTTCCGCCAGGGTTTGAATCCAATTTGTAACGTATTCATAGTTAAGTATGGTAGTTTGCGTCTGGCTATTTTAGAATACATTATATTTGCTTACAGAATCCTGGATTTGCATTTTCAAGTGTGGACGTGCAATGTGTTTCGGCAAATACTTGAAAGAAAAGTAATAAGTAACAGCTTTGTGGACGCGCTCATTCTTCAAGCCGATACGGCATTACCATTCTTCAAAGAGGTCCGTTTGACCCATCTAATTGCGGATAATATTACAGTAACTCAATTAAAAGTTTTATTTATGGTGTATGATTTTGTAAATTGCAGGTTTTATTGGCAATATTGAATCATAAGCAGTGTAAGCCGGAGTATCCATTATTGCTACGAAATTTCATTTTGTAAGTGCGCGCGCGGACACGCGTAAATTGATTTTGTCATTACGGTTTCGAAGATGTTTGGAATTGTTTGTCAGGTATCTGTATGAAATCATAAAAGGAGCAGGCTACAGGTCGTTGGCAACTGCATTCATGGCTCAATTTTGTATAAAACCATTATTTGACGCGAAAGATGTCGAAAGGATCGTGACCGAGGAACGTAAATTGGACGTGTTGCCTTCGCCGACGGTTAATTCCCAGATTGGTTTCGGTAGAAGAGATCAAAGTGATTTTGTTATTTGGTTCAATTTGTTTCGTTCTCTATGTTGCAAATTTTGAATTTTCTTCTAATTTCAAATTTTTAGGCTCGGTGCAGCTTCAAATAGGAGAACTTGAATGGGAATTATTGGTTACATTTGATGCTGACAAAGTACGCCATCTTCTGCAACAGTTGTACAATTTGGGTTGTAGACGTGCTCCGTGGATCATGGTTCGAAGGGTATTTATTTGGTTTTCATCTGAATGATTGCACGTGAATTTCTTGACATTAATCGAAATTTCACATAAAACAGTGGGAACTGACCGTGCCGTTGCATCCGCTCATTCTGGATTTATCGGCAGGTCTTCTCCAAGATCACGCGTACATTCTTATCGCCAAGTCGAAGGAGCTAACTAGGCTCAAGGTAAACGGTCTCGAATTAAAACACCAACTTAGTAATATAAATAAGCACAATTTCTAAAGACAATACTAATTACAATAGAGATATAAAGAATCTCACCGTTTATTGGACATTGTGGAGCGACAAGTTAGAGATTTGAATCCCAGGCTGAATAGATTCTTAATCTGGGAGATGTTGGTACCGGAAATGCAGCTGGCTTACAACCATCTAACTGTATCTTCGAACGCATCGGACGGAGGCCCTATCATAGGGCCAGATTTGATTCGACGAGCGCAGACATGTCTTCTCGCGTATCTCCAAGATAAAGGTTGTCTTTAAATATTCCCTATTGGGTAATACATACAAATAACCTGTTAATATGTCCGAATCCTTAACCCTTTTACGTCAAAGATGCACTGGTCATGCCGGAAGTTGGTGAAGAGTGCGCCATGTTTCTGTTGAACGTTCGCGAGTGGGACACGTTGGCTCGGTTGGATTTGGAGAGAGGAAACAGGCTACAAGTGTGTAATTTTGATTAATTTGCACTTAATTAACTATTTCAAACTGACAAATAAAGTGACAAGAAAATAAAGAAATGGAAAATGCAAGGAGATGGAAAGGAATTAAAGCATTTTTTTAAACGAATAACTAAAGATTTTGTAATACAGCAATTCAAATGTGGCAGCTAATTTTTGGATTGATGAATCAATTTAGTTGTTGTGATTTTAAGTTGCTTTAGTTTGTCTGTTTGTCTTTTTATCTCAGTTGATGGTCACTTTGGCAAGGGCATCGGTCGAGACATGCACTAATAAAGCAAGTTCCAAAGCGAGTAAAGAGTTCTGGGATCAAGGTTTGGGCAATTTTGGCTAACTATTTTGTCAGTTAAATGATTTAGGAGTAATTTGGTAATGTATGTATATAGGGTTGTGTTTTGTATGTTTCAGTGGTGCCTATCTTCTACAATGCGCAGAATCAGCAGAAACGGAGCGGAGGAGGAAGCGCGACACTCATTCAGCG
>WWPM01020586.1:0-11346 GCA_023279145.1 Glomeris maerens
AAAATGCAAAATTATTTGCTTTAGTGAAATGAGTGAGAGGAAATCAGGTGAAATTTGTGATTTAGGAAATAGAAAGTGGTGGTGGTGGTTAACCCCTGAATGAGTAGGCCTATGAATGAAGACCATTTGAAATGTCTGTAAGGTGAACGAACTTGATTTACCAACACAATCCCAAGCAGAGGCAATCGATTGACGATCGAGAGTAATTGGCATTTGGTGACGTCACCGGTCAACGCCTTTCTCTATACGTATTAGTCTTATACATCTTTTATACAAATGCTCACTAATGAAATGCAAATTATTTCTTAATAACCATGCATCCATACACATATCCATGTGAGCAATGCAATTAGTAGTAAAATAGGGATATTTGGTCGCCATTTTGAGGTCATTGTCACACTTTTGCCGCCAGCTTCGCAAAAGATTGCAAAAGTGAAGTAGCCCTAAAAGCAACATGTTCAAGTTCAGGGATAAAAGAAAAATGCGATGAAAAAACAAATGATTTCAAAGAAAATAAAAATGCAGAATGAGTGTGCAATTCAAGAGTCAGTGTAGCCAAGCAGCCAGCATCATTTCCTCGTGGCAATACACCTATAAGAATTAAGAAAAAGAAAATGCACAGACAGACTAAAAATGGAAATTCACAAAAGTTAGGCTTAAAGAAAAGCGCATTTTTATCATTAGAAATGCTGTCATATTTTCCGCCGTGTACTAAACGTATATGCTTTCAGAGGTCACACCTTTTTTAACAAAAAATACCCGTTGAACATGGTAAATCGAGATGTTGAAGCCAGTTAACACACCCCCTCCGCCCACTTGCATGTTTAGCCACCATCAAGTCAAATAAATCAAATGTGTAATTATTTATTTAACTTATATTTGCTGATGCTTGCATTTCCAATTATTTATATCCAAAATATACTGTATGAACAGTAAAGTACATAAAAATACATTGCAAAATTCAAACTCTACATTCAAAATCAATAAGATTAAGGAAATTCTTTAACATCTTTACGAATAAGAATTATTTTAAATGCCAACAAGATTTCGTTAATAAATCCAAATTCAGCTATTAAAATCTAATCAAAATAGAACATAATGAAAATCAAATCTAATATAACACTAAATCAGATATAAATATAACTAAATCAAATAAAACTGAAATAACATTTAAGTCAAATCAAAATAAAGCAAAATTTAATTAAAAAACTAAACAAACTCAATTGAAATAAAAACTGAATCAAAATCAAACGGAATAAAATCAAATTTCAATAAAACTAAATACGTAGCACTCATGAAAGTAACAAATAAATTTCTGCATTACTGTAGGGGCTATTGTGCATGATAAATGCACTTCATTGCGCAATTAGCTCGCTATTTTTCGCCTAGGGCGTCCTTTAGAAATTGATTCCATTGAACTTTGCATTCAGTGAACGTGCAAAAAGAAAGGAATGTGTAGCCTATGGATCAATTTTATTATATACATACTACAGGGTATACACTCACACATGCATGACACATGCATATTGTGGATGCATGCCAATTTCTTATTTCAATACGATTGATTTGCAATTTTTCAAACAAACCACCAATATCCACACACACAGTATAATAATAATAAATAGTAATAATAATAATAATAATACTGGGAGGACATTGACACTTGAAATGCCTCGTAGCCCACCACTGGTTTTCGTCCACATGTGGGTCATTGTCACACTTTCTCCCGTTTCGCCGCTAGAGGTCGCTGACCGGCCAACCTGTGCAGGCAAGGCGGCCATTTGCATTTTACGGCCGCCATCTTGGCCACTTGTTCAAACGAAAACGCCATTATTATGACTATTATCGATTCTGTGACTCATTTCATTCGCCAATGCATCCACCAAACAAACACAAGGAAGGGGAAAAAAAATACGACACATGCAAACATTGGCACCTATAAATCAAATCCAATACGAGGCTTAAATACTGTTTTAGGCCTAATTTTCCAATATCGAGTCAGGGTCAACGCTCCTAGTCGTTTATTTTTGTAACCTTCTTGCACTCAATCGATAATTCCAGCACATTTAGCGAGCATAGGGAATAATTTGTTATTTTCACCGAACACATTTCAGAAAAATAACTCACAATCGATATTACACATATCCAATTTCATCTACAATTTATTCTTCATAAACAACTTTCAGTTAAAGTGTAATAAACATTCATATTATTCTTTATTAGTTTTCAAAAATTGCTTTTGTTCATTGAAAGTTCAATTTAAAGAAAAAACTAAAAAAATACAAATCAAATTAAAACTAATTTTAGTCATTACATATATGTATAATAACTTGAATGCCAATTAATATACCATACTAGTACTAATTTCATAAATATTTGCTCATTCAAAACTTCAAAAAATCTAGAAATTAAATACATAGGCCTAATAAAAATGCAATTCAATTTACCAATAGAATGCAAATCAAATTTAATGCAATCTTGGTTACTAACAATTAATAGTAAGCATCATTTTGAATTCTGTGTTACCGAATTGTGTTATCTTGTAAAATGTATACTGTGCATATGTATAGGCCTACATTTCCACTATTCTTTTACTTTTTCCTGCATGTCGTCTCTGCTAGGTTTATTTTCAGAAACAAAAACATATTTGCAGCCACGTATACCATGCATGCAACAGAACAGAGAAGAGTGAAGAGGCCAATGTAACAGGTATTATTGCAATCGGCATTCTGCGCAAGCGCAATGCGCACCAGGTCATTGCCTCAGTCTCTGGTTGCTATGGCAACCGCGTCCCATGCATTTTCAAATAACATCATTTAACCTATACGAGAATTATTCCCAATAAACCGTCGAAAAGACTTAATTGTGCATCAAATTTATAAATATAAAAAAACAGCAAATGTTACATTTTTAAAATTATCTTTAGACTCAAATAGAGTTCAAATGTTCTCCATTTCTTTTTAACTATACATACTAAAATAAAACTAATTGTGTCAATAACAGTGGAAACTATTCATGTATATATATTTTGAGAAATTAATTCAGTAATTTTATTTAAATTATGCATAAAAATTGGCCTATTGAATAATATTTGTTCGCATAAATTCTTCTGCGTTTTTTTTTCCTCACAGTAAAAGGACCATTTAACACTAAATAGGATTTCCCCATGTATAACTTAGGGAGAAAATGGAAATCGAGAAATCCATGATGGTATTTGAGAGTGGAAAATAACTTGCAACAAAGTTTTGCCAGGTCAATGCCTGAAAGACATCATCATCGTCTATACATATAAGCTTAGGTATTTTTACGAAAGCCAGTTTTGGAAGTTGCCATGACAACAGTAATTCCGAAAATTATTATTGACCATAATTCTCTCCTTTCCATCTCCTCCCACACGCATCCCAAAAAAGTACAAGCTTTTAAATAAAGCCAATATTATTCCAATTTCCACTAAATCATCCATCATGTTCACCACAAAATGTTGCAGAAATTATATTCATGAATAAGACAATTATACCAAGAAGACTAGTATAATAAGATTAAAAAAAATCATCAGATTTGCTGCAATTGCACAAGACCTATATTCCTATATGTATTCTGAATACCTGAATGAAATGTCTAATAATGTAGGCTTAACACATTTATATGTTCAATGTTTAATCGGATACATCTAACAATTTTAAAAGATCACTCAGAAATTCCACCAATTCATTTTCTTATATTAACAAATCTCCCCACCTATATTTGCTGCAAAAAGATCTCAATAATCTATTATAATATGGTTGGTTTATTTGATATCTTGTTGGATGCAAAAGCAAAAACAGCTCCACAAGTTATACACACATAGGGAAAGGTGAACGAACGGATCGACTGGAAAGTGTGACAATGACCTCTTTGAAGATGTAAGAAGTGAACATGAAACTATCATTATATGCTTTCTCACCTTGCTTCGTTCAGCGAAGCGAGAAGAAAACGAACAAGAAAAAGAATCTGGAAAAACTTCTCTGCAATGCCAGCGTGCATTGCAGCGCAAGACAAACCAACAAACAAACTTTGAAAAATGTGAACATTGCACAAAAATGGCGTCTATATTGGCTGCAATGGCGTCACTGACCCTTTCTTAAAAGGGGCGTTGGTTGCAAGGTTGTCTTTTTTCTTATTCTCCTTCTTCTTCTTCTTAGTTGATTTTTTATTTACCGCCCTCCATTACTTTTTCCTGGCTGGATTTTCGCAACACTACATAGGTAGGAAGGTTCACCGTTGACCGGGAAAAAAATTCAGGGGAAGGAGAAAAAAAAATAACACAGAAGTGAAGCCGGCCGAGAGGTGAACGACCCGAAAACAATACTGAAAGCTGCTAGTAGTGACGTCACGGCTCGGTGACGTCACACCGCGCCAAATTCAAAAACCTCATTCGCACAACTTGCCCTCAAAACCTCCCAACACCCCAATTGTTTTTTTTGTTTGATGAATAGAAAGCAGCAAGTTGCAATCATACACAAAATTCAGTGAAATGTTATATGATAAATTTAAAACAAATAGTATTTGTTATTCGTCATTACACAGCAGTTATTAGCGTACTAAGTATGCACTTTTACACTTGCAATTAACTTAAGTATAACTGTGTATATCTCAGTAAATTTGTGTAAACAAATTTTATTTGATCATTTTGAAATTTTTGACAATTAAGTATATTTTGTATTGTATTTTTATGCATTAGAAAATTAAATTTACAAGTGCATTTTTAAGTGTACATTGAAACTCGCTTGTAAATGGAAATTATTATACATACAGTACAAACTGAAAACAATAATGACAACTACTAAATAATAGTTCCACCATTTTTGCCTCAAATCCGAATTTTGGACGCCCTTGAATGACCACAGCACATACATAAGTTGTGTAGACTAGGCTACACATAACCTGCTATTATATAGTGGAAAATCCATTTAGGGTCACCTATAATAACCTCAATTTCTCGCCTAAATCTAAACCTACATTTCAAACTACTGGTCAGTATTCCACGTCTCCATCTTCAACAATATCACATTTTCATCTATTTCTCCAAATTAACAACTTGATTTTGCTTTCTTAAAGTAGACAGTATAGTATTAGCATTTTTCCCCCCAAACTCCATGTGAAATTAACTTATTTTGAACTTACAAGACTCCTACTTTTACTATTAGTTACCTAAATAAAATCCAATACTATCTTCCCTTTTGGCAAAACTGCATTAACAACTTTCATTGCAATTTCTATACTAACTTCAAAAACACCGATTCCTATTTTTCCAATATTTATTAATAATTTGCTATTTCTAAGCACATGTGATATTGAAAAACACCAGTATTGTTCTTCTATATATTTCAAGTTGAAAAAGTTGAAATAATGTAAGTGTTAATGAACTTGCATCAAAATATTACTCCAACAAAAAAGCAATTTCTGATCTTTATCATATACTATTGAAGTGACTGAAAATTAACGAGCTCATAATTGTTATAGTATTTAGGTACAATCCAGATTAAACACGGAGTTTTCAGATGACGATGTTATCTGAATGTTCGGATAATGGGGATTGTGGTGGGCGGATTCTTGCGGCTTGCATCACCTGGTTGTGGATGTGAATGCGATGGTGGATTTGGGAGGTCATCGACCTCAACTAGGGTTTCAGCATCAGGAAGGACGAGATGAAACCCGAGTAGGATGGACCACTTTCCAGCAAATGACGCCCTACTTCCTGCACTTCCCTTCACCACGCATAACCCCTCAACCCTTTCCTTGAACTCATATCATATGTAAAAGATGCTAATCTACTTTTCTTCCTTTCTTCTCCTTTATACACCGCACTGCTCTGCGATTCAAGGAAAACAGCCAAATTTTCTTGCACAAAACAACAAAATCATCCATATTTTCATAAATATTCTAAGTTGGCAAAATTCTTGCTACTTCATTTATTTATAATCAATTACCCGATATTACGTATACATATATTTCAGAAAATATCAAATTGCCATACATAACTATATAGTAAGAATATTTTGGTCAGATTTGGTTCCTTGTTGCTTAGCATTTTCAATTTCAAAATTCTATTATTTATGTTCATTCAGCTATATGTTATTGATTGTTATTCTATATAAGATGTATAACATCGTTCAAGGAATCGGCAAAGAGTATTATGAGAAACACATGCGGAAATAAACAAATGCCCAATTTGAATAAGAAAAGGTCACTGACCCTGACCATGAATGGCGGGGATGAAGCAAGCAAAAAAAAAACAACACTGTGACGTAATCACCTATTAAAGTGGGTTGGCTTTGAACCCCTTCAAATTCCTCAGAGCGTTACCAGGAAAGTTTGTCTACTTTTTGGAGGTCATTGAACTCTCCATAAGCCTACAACAAATTGCTACTATACCACTTGAAACAACTCACATGGCCTACAACTACCGCTACCGCAACTGATAACACCAATACCTAAAGGACTATCTATACACATTTCAAATAATGCTGACAGGATTTTATCATATTGCCTGAAATATTTTCCAAAGCAAATATTTCAAGAAAGGCAAAATAAATCAATAAATGAGTGAATATGTAGGCCTATAATGGTTTGGAATCGAATAAAAAATTACAATTCCCAATAAAGTTAGACATAAATTTGGCTTTATTATTGCTAAATTTCCATCAAAAACAATGGAAAGTTAAAATAAAATCTTATATTATTTCTTGCAAATCAAGTCAAACTTAACAACATCAACAATAAGATCATTTGCTGATTTTGTTACATGGGAATAAGGGCACTTCCGCGTTGGAAAATGAGAATACTGTAATAAGAAAAGGCGAAGAGCGCCACCTGACGGTCATATTGTGCGATAAGACTTGCACAGCCAGCTCACCTGAGAACACAAACACGATTTTGAGAGGTCATTCACCTGCTGGACGAGCTTGGGTGGAAACCGAAACAACCTTGCCCTTGGTTTCCCTCATCCCTTAATAACCCACCACCCCTTAACTCGTAGTTCGGTTTCCCCTAAAGCGGTCATGCAATTTCACATTTGTTTCCCTTGGCCGTGAAAAGCGGTCGTTGACCCCGTACATAGCTCTAGCTATACCAACCCACTGTACTCAACACTCGACATGGCAAATATTACGCTTCCTGACCTTTTTCCAACAATTCCATACCGATTGCCTAGCAAGAAAACTCAAATCAAAATCTTACCCTTAATTCCACCAGAGCCTCGATAGGTTTTACTTTACAGGTGACTAAATAAAATACATTTTAAATTAACCAAATCGAAGAATTAACATCAAAATTACTCTACAAATTGATATTTGCGAAAGGATCCTTAAAATTTACGAAAATTCTTATTACTAACAATTTTCATGCAACTTTATGGAAAATAATTATCTAGTTTCATACTGAAATTCCTAATTCTGATAATTATGGCGAAAATGAAAATATAATAAGTAACGATAATAAAATCAACAAACAATCACAGTAAAGTCTGTTATTATTTATCAGTTTCCTTACCAAGTTTAATAATGATGGAAAATAGAATATAAATACTGGTTAGTAAGTAAACTAAACTAAAGTAGGATTATATTACAAATTTCAATATATGCACAATGGTTATATAATAATGCGTATTGATACTGAATTATTTTAAAACCAAAGTAGGTTTGTAATAACTGTCTCATCCATTTTAAGATCAAATTAAGACCAATCACATTTTCTAGTATTATTCTTTGATAACAACGAGCAACAAATAAGAGTTTTATTCACTGAGTGACCAATAACTGTAACCTAGATTTTTTTCCCCAACAACAAACGAGCAAAAAGATTTGCTTGAAATCTACATTTGAAAAATGCTATGTGCACTAAATAAAATGATAGAGTTGTGAGTGTGGGTCACTTTGGCTGACGGCTGACCGCTGACCACATGGGATGAGGTCAAAATGGGAGAGAAATAGATGAAAAAAGAAAGATTGAAATGCGGTCTCCATGTTGTCTGTAACCTTACTATGTACAAGGGTAGTCATGATTGCCATATCATCATTTACTGATAAACCTAAATCACTGTTCGTTTCGGGCCAATGGACCCAGTCACACACACTTCCTCTTTTTTCCACATTTCAAAAGGTCATAACCCCAATATTGTTATTATTATTATACAGCAACGCCCTCCAGTAATTAACAACAAATAAAACACCGACCAATTAATAAGAGATTCTGTTGCAAATTTACTGCAAAGGAAATTTCAAAATCTTTAAACAAAAAAGAAAATACAAATCACTTTCTCACTATTTCTTTCATCTATTTCATCGCAATTATTTATTAAAACACATGCACAATCTTATTGGTTTATTTCCCAAAACAAATGTCTTTTTGTGCTCTCAGAAACAGCTAAATATTTTCACGAATAAATTCAATTCGTTCATTTAAAGGCTCGACTTACGCGGATCCAAGTTACGCGGACCCGCACATGCGCGATTCCCCTACTGAACCATTACTCGCGTCACTAACAACAAAATACTGCTACAAAACCGTCTTCTTTCAAGAAAATCAACGAAACATTGCTCCAAAATAATGAGATAGAGTACGAGAAATTTCAATTTACGCGGGTTTCAAGTTGAGCGCAGTTATTATGGGAGCGAATTAACCGCGGAAATTAAAAACATTGTTTTATTTTATACCATAATCACCAATGCAGGTTATTTATATGGAAAGTTCTCAACACCAGAAGGGAAAAAAGGTTGGAGCATAATTAAGTTCTGTAATTTAATGGAATTAAATGTCATGAATGAAATATGCAAGTACGTATAGTAGGACTACAGGAGCCATAATGCTAGCTAGCTTTCTTATCTTTTTCTTAAAAGAAAATTACGTAGGCCTAGTTTATTATGCATGCGTTCTAAATAAGAAGTGTCTTATTAATTAGTGAAATAGTGAACGCATAATTTCAGTCAAAACTTTTAATAATATCCGTTGTCTGGGTTTTATATCTTTGAAAGTTTTTTTTTCTCATCCCGATGACGTCAGCACCGGAAATTGGCGCGTAAAAAGTGTGAAAAGTGTAAATGGGTGTTGCGGCCGGTCATTCACCTTTGCGTGCTCCTTCTCCATTTTCTCCATCAAGGTGCAATGCGGCAAAAGTTTCCCAGAGAGCAGTCAGAGAAAGCGCCATTGCGCCTCGACTTACGAATACTCGCTCTTACGTTTACTCGCTCATACGTTTACTCACTCTTACGAACGTAGAGAAACGCAAGCGTGCAAACCATACAATTTACGAAACTCACATCAGATTTGAACTTACAGTATTATAACAAAATGTTCCTAATCAGGTAACCATTTTAAATACAATCAGGAAATGACAATTAACTAATTTCATCTCAGTAACCAATATTGTTCGTCAAACAAACTGCACACTATCATTTTCCGTACCAGAAAGATAAGATCCATCACAAAATGTTGTTCCCAAATACAAATCCACCTGGCATCCAACCTTTAGAAAGAACTAAATTTTGAACAATATTTCTTATATATTGATAAATAGTTGTAGTGGGCATATCATAGCAATTATGACGACGATGATTACCAGGTGTTCAACTCAACTTGGGTGTACAAATATGAAAATGTGGGGGAAAAAAAGGGGTGCAACTGTGCGCTCTTTTCTCCGGTGACCCAATGGCCGGTCGGCCCTTGACGACCCCGTAGCCTTCCCCATATTATTATTGTTATTATTATAGGCTACTACTATGCAGCACATGGTGACGTCACGGCATAAGCCGACCATATGAAGCAATTACTAATGGCAAAAACGAACCACACATACTACGTACTTTCTGGTCAATGTGAACCAAAACCACATGTACGTCACAACATTCGCCAACATCGCTGACCCACTGGGTTCGATGACCTCTAGCACCAAGCTTCTTGAGATGGTGAAAGCAAAGAGGGTCATCGCCATGGAGGCCAACACTTCCGCCCTTATAACGTATAACACCCACCCCCTAAACACAATCAAAATAGCAAAAAAAAAAACCCTCAACCTCAATCTCCTTTTACTCGAGTCAATCCAAACAAATTCCCCAGTTCTCATTAGTGAAATTTCCGCCTATATCTACCTATGACGTCACAACTCAACGCACAAACCATTTCTACATCATCGGCTATCAACCCTATCATGATCACAACTGAATAATTGTGTATGGTAGCGGAAATGACTACCACACTAAAATTTTCGCTTAAATCTTAGCTTATTGCCCCCTTTTTCTACATTACAATCCCAATGATTCGAAGGCGGCGTCTATTCACATGTCACTTCAATTTAAAACTTGGGCTGAGGCTTGCATTCTGTTTTTCTATTCAACAAATTTTCGCTATGAAAAGGAGCAAACGCAACTTTATTGCGCGCAATATTGATAGTGTGCAATTGTATTGCACACGACCATCATACATGTACTGGCAGTGCGATAGAATATTGCGAGCGTCAAGATTGCATGCGATAAAGCTGCGCCATACCGAATGCAGCTTCAGTTTCAAATTATTGTCTGCTTGTTAAAATGTAAGAACAGTAGCAGCGTGTTTCTAAGTATGAGCTGTTAGTAAGAAGGTCTAAGATTCAAAATGCAATATTTTTGTATTATTAACAGTTCTCAACGTTTCACATCTTCAGATGCGTTGCGGTTTGGCGTATTGTTCGTAGAAACGACACTGGCGGCGCTGCATGCAAAATCAAAGTTATCCCCCACAAAAAAACATCATTTTTAATTTAGATTAAGAAATGAATAGGAAATATTCATTTGTTACCTAACTGTTGCTTCTTTATTTTTCTAAAAAATGACTAGATTTGGAGTTCGATACAGGATCAATACGTTTTCGATACTCATAGGCCTACATTCTGTTTAAAAACATCAATGTACTGTTTCTAAATTAATACATTTTTAGTTTAGTATTTCGTTTTCCGTCTCAAAACTCGCTTTGTATTCATTGATTATTTTGGTAAATTGCCCTGGAGACGACGAGAAACCCGAGAGAAACCCGAAAACAACGAAATGAAGAATGGAAAGTACAGTGTCATGGCCGCCAAAAAGAGAAATAGGTCCGTTCACCCCGCCATCGATTCTCATAACGCGCCACTAGAGGGCGCTCAGTTACCAGCTATTCTCTTCTCTGCCTTTTCATTTTCAATGTACCTATTTTAAGACGCGCTCTTTCAAAAACAGACTAAATGCAGCATGAAAGGAAAGTAGAAGAAAAGAAAGGAAAAAACAACAGTCAATATTATTCGCAATATCGATATTAGCCCATGTTCGATGCTATTCATTAATCAAAATCGATCACAAG
>WWPM01020589.1:0-16190 GCA_023279145.1 Glomeris maerens
CCACCACCACCACCATTGCCACCATGCCCTGAGGAACAGTTGGCACCATCCCCGGAACACACACTATCTTTACCGGAATTGGGCGCACCAGCCGCTGCAGAAGGGGGTGTGCCAACCCGGTTAGTCGACGTTGGCGTCGGTGTCACCGAGGGCTGCGGGGTCGGCGTCGACGGCTGGGACGCGGACGACGACGAAGAAGCCGCGACGACCGTAGGAACAGATGCGGTGCCGGTGCCGGAGCCGGAGCCGATGCCAGTGCCCGAAGATGCCGGCACACCTCCGGGTAACGAAGGGGCAGCGGACTGGGCGTTGTTGGAGAACGGCGGCGTTAACTTCCTGGGACTGGGCGACGTGGCACTCGTCGGCGCAGTAGGACTCGTCGTTCCCGCCAGCTCCCGCAACCTCTTCGAGTAAAAGTCCAAGGATGGTTCGATTCCCAGGGAGAACCTGGGAGGGCGGTCGAATGTTGTCGACGATGTTGGTGGCGGTGGGGGTGGCGGGGGCGGGGGTGGGGGCGGTGGAGGTGGTGGTGGCGGTGGAGGCGGAGGGGGTGGGGGTGGTATACGGTCAAACTGCGCCGAATCAAAAGGGTTTGGGATGCTGAGGGCCGCTGCCGCCGCCGCCACGTTCACCCCTAACCGATACTGGTCAGCCAAGATGTCGACTCGGAAGTCGTGACTAGAAGACCTTCCAAATGGCGAGTGGGCGTTGAGCGCTGGCGGGAACTGGTGATCGGACAACGGTAGCCTTAGCAGCGAGAACGGGTGGTGGGCGTGGTGTGGGTGTGAGGCGCCTATGGACAGCGACCGGGTAGTGGTGTCCAGAGACAAGTGGTTAGCGCTGGACACGGGTGCCCCCGTGAGGCAGCCGGCAGCTAGGGCCAATCCTCCGGCGGCCGAAGCGGACGATGAGGTCGAGGAGGCGGAAGATGCGGAGGAGACGAGGCTTAGGGCATTGTGCAGGTGGTGATGGTGGTGCATGAGGTGATGGTTGTTCAAGGGTCCGGTGAGCGGCGCTGCGTTTGTTGGCGGCGCAGAGGTCGACGACGCAGCCTGGCACGTGGACGATTGGGAAGGGTGGCATGATGACCCTGATGGTGTTAAAGATGCGCTCGGCACTGTAGGTCCACCACTGGAGGCGCTGCAGGAAGGTGCGTCCACGTAGATCTTAAGGCCGTGGATGTGTTGCGCATGCTGGATGAGCTGCCATGCCGTGCTCAGCGTACTTTTGCACGTTGAACACACGTATGAATTGGGCTCTGCAAGTACACAGAAAGCAAAAACAAAATTCAACATCTCAAAATCTTTTCCAAGCGTTCGCTATCAACTTAAGCTTATTACTCGAATAACGCCCTCTATACTCTAAACTCTCAACCGTCTTATATTGCTTTCGAGGTTCAGTTTAAACACCTTTCACAAAGAAAATGGCCACAATTTTAAGATACTCGATGAGTGAAGAACACTAGCTTACAGTAGACTTATTTGCCAAGCTGCAGTTTTAAAGAGTTCTTTCTAAGACAAGTTTGATGGAGTTTCAAAATGATATTGTCTTTTGTTAATTCCAGTTGAGAAGGTGCAGAAATTCAGGAAATGAATTGACTCCATTCATGACAAGATTATTGCTATTACAATAGTGTTATACAAAATTTTAAGATTCAGCAGTGAGCATGGTCCACATCATATGAAGAACACCTACATATGATAATTGAATAGTGTTTTAAACATCATTGGAGAATAGCAAGAGCGTGAAATCAAATTTTGCATTACGTATGTGAATATGTAGCTTCTCATTTTGCCGCTAGATGGCACGATAGTAGTCGATGATTAATTACGAAATAGGGCACAATAAGCGCAATTGGACAAAACAGGGATCTTCGGTGAAATTTCTTTATAGGAAACTTTTCTTTGGAAATTTTATTTGAAAGCCGAAAAAGTACACAAACAAACCATAGATGGGCAAATTTTTGCTCCACCAATTATAGGATGGGAATTAACTACTGCGACGCCATCTGTCGAAACTACTTGGAAAATTTGCATAGGTCTGGGAAAAATATTGAAAAATATGGGAATTTTGCATATAAGGTATCAAATTACCGAACAACTATTCTTGAAATCCGTGAGAACGTTTTGAAAAACTGAAAACTTTTAAAGTTGAACTTTTACTTCCTTGTTGGGAGAAAACTTTTTAAAAGAGCAGGAAGAAAGTGGGATAGAAGGTATCGCACCTGCTCACTTACACTGGGGCAAGTAAGTAAACCCCCGTTTTTGAACGCCCCCTACGGGGAAAAAGGTGCAAAGTGGAGAGAAGGGTCATGTTTGCCAAGTTGCTAAAAAACGTAGGTCACTTTGGGTCACATGATTAGGTCAACGCCAACCGTGGGAAGGAAGTTCCTCTTCAACCCACACCCCCGCAAAATAACCCCAGTTTTCCAGACTTTTCACTGTTTAAACGTTTCGCAGGTGAAGCATAGAGTTTTTTTTTAAAGGTGCCCCATTATAGGGCACCCACCCTAAAACGTCTGCGGATCGGTTCCCACTAAGTGTATGTGTGCCCTTGCATCTTTTTATGTTAAATTTAAATAAAAAAAACCGAGTTAGAGCTTTGAGGGAGCGGTTCAACTTTAATAAAAGACGCCATTTTATTTTCATCTGAAAATAAAAAGTGCATGCAGACTGAAAGAATTAAGTAAAAAGAAATTGGGACTTCCTTTCAGTGAAGAAAAGCCATAAAACAGCTGGTCCAAAAGTGTAAGACCCAATTTGCCCCTCCAGTGACTCCAACACATTTTCCTCCATATATCACAGGCATTATGTAAATTATTCAAATTAGCAACATCAATGATATTTTATCAATACGACAAACAGTAAATTTTAAATTGCACATTATATATAGGGAAATATGATTGATCATATCTATTGAAATTTCCCTCACAAGTGGGGAAATGATGCTATTACTATATCCCAAATGGATATTTATTTTATTTATGTACTATCACTTCAAGATTCTAAGTGTAACTAATAATGTCTTACAATATATGGCAACTTCTAACGCAGTAAATTAAGATGTAATTTAAAATTATATCTCAAAATATGTTCATATCATCATCTTCAAAATTTTAAAAGGTATATAATAATATAACATTTATGCTTAAATGGAAAAAAATCAACTTCAATTTATAAGGAAACACGCGTTTATGCTACAATATAAATCGGATATATGAAATTTTATTAGGCAAGCAAGCAAGTAACTAATTAAACTCAAATTACTTAGTAAAGAAGTTAAGAGCAATTTTTTTTCATAAACGAAGGTAAAAATCATCTCAATTTGTTAGCATTATCATTTAATTGGTTCCTTAAACAGTGCATATGGTATGAATGTCAAATTTAATTTCGTAACATAATTACGCATAGTCTAGCTAATTAATTAGCTAGGAATGGTCGAGTTGAAGTTTGCATCCTTGCAATATCTAAGAAATTTCGCCCAGGCAAGCAATGTTTGAAAGTCAACTTCATAAGTCATGGTCTATGATTAAAAACTCCTCAGCGGATTTCGTATTAACAACAAAAAATGATTAAAAGTGCCCTGCAGCGATTTATCGATAAATATCGATCATTTCTAAGGCAGTCAACTTAATGAAGCTACTTTGAGAAAAGTAAAGCACAAAAGGGGGCGCTTTAATTATTTCTGGCTCGGGGGAAGTCTGTTTTTTTATATTTTCTTTATGCAATATATATAGAAAAAGTAGCGAGCAAAAAAATAAGAATTGACATCCAAGAAATTAAGGAATGCTAACAATCTTAGATGACTGTTAGTGTCAACACGAGTTTCTTATATCAGCTAGTCTCGCGACGTCTTCCTAATTAAAAAAACTCAACAACAGAGTCAACCTCATTGTTATTACACAACTTAATATTTTAGGATTCATTTCTCATATGCAGCATATTCATTCATAGACCAGCCAATGTGCGCCATAATATTCGAAAAATTATGTTTGGAAACTAAACTCCGATTTTAATGTCAAATTTTCAAATGGCACATTAGTCAAACTGGTGAGTCAAACGATACATTTATGATTTAGAAATGAAGTGCTGTGTTCGCAACATAGAGCTCATTGGACAGTTGGAGATTGGGATACAGTATTATTCAACAATGAATTCAAATTCTGTTTATCTTTTGGTGACCAAGGAACAAGAGTATGTGTGTTACATTAATTCCTAGCACCTGGATGCGCTCAAATTTCCAAAAGGAATCATGGTGTTGGGATGTACGAGTTCAACTGGTGTACGAATGCTGTCAATAATCCAAGGAAAGTTAACTTCAGCAGTGTATCAAGAACTGTTACAAACATTTATGATCCCATCTTCAGAATTGTTGTTTGCAGACAATGAATCCATTTTTCAGCAAGATAATACACCTGCACACACAACAAACCCCAAAAGTGAATGGTTCTCTATTCATAATTTGCACAGTATGCCTTGGCCTGCAAATTCTCGCGACCTTAATCTTATTGAAGATTTATATGGGACAGTGAAACGAGGTCTTAAATCCGAAAAACCATTGTTCGATCAAGAATTGAAGACCAAACTGTTGTTGATTTGGCCAGATGTGTCACCACCAAATGAATGCATGAGAGAAACTTGTTCACTCTATTCCGCGCCCGTATCTGAGCAGTAATTGCTGACAAAGGAGGCCATACTAAGTATTTTTTGATGTACAGTAGAAGCTCGCTAATCCGGACTTGGTGGGACTGGAGGTCGTCCGGATTAATGAAAGTCCGGATTAGCCAAAGTACATTTTTTAATGCTTTGCATATACTAAAAACAACCAATAAGCTGGAAAACAGACATTTATTTTATGTGTAAGTACTGTATTTAAAACATTAAACAAGATAAACAGTTACACAGTAGGAGCAAAATAATCATTTGTGTGTTTTTAATGGGTTTTATTTATGTTTTTTAATTATTTTGCCAGTCCGGATTAGCGGGCGTCCGGATTAGCGGGGTCCGGATTAGCGAGCTTCTACTGTACCCTGAAAGTCGAGTAATTAATTAATTATTCTCGATGTGTCGCGGAATTTATGTTAGTCCAATATTTGATATTTTCTAAACGCACTTAGGGCAATGACTTCTCTTTCCCTGTAGTTTCTTTCCATGTATAGAAATGATATGTTTGACTTATGTGTTATTCGAAAATTTGACATTAAAATGGTTCCCAAACATCATTATTCTAATATAATGGCACACCTTGGTAGTTATACACATTAGTTGGTACAGATAGATCTATGCAACTAAAATACTCTGACATGTACATTATTATTGAATTATGAATCCACAAACATGTACTTTTTGGTATGTAACCAATTAATACTGATATTAATTAATAACTAATCATTTTTTTTTGATTTGGCGAACAATTGCACCAATTGTGCACTCGGTTACATGATATTGTTTTAATTTTAAGATGGCCTCAGTCAAGTTATAGGCCAACACACCTTTCTTGATTTCCCAAGAGCAATGCAAAGTAGAGAAAGGGGGATAAGTATACGACAAGCTTGACCAAGTCTATTGGGTAATGAATTTTCGTACTACTCAAATATTCACTGCCAAACTTCACAGAAACGGCCACATGGCGGTGCAACGGTCGCCGAACGAATTATTTAGCCAGCGCCATCTGTTGTCAATATTCGGAACGGCCGATACGGCCCATGATAATTGGGAAAAGACAAACCTATCAGACCTGGAATAACAAACGGAATAATAGTAAATCCTACCGCGACATGCAGTACATAAATCCGCAGTTAGGCCATGCAAAATTAATTCTATACGTTTATCGTCCCCGTCCGCGCCGATTTTTGTTAAATTCGCTTTTCCAATTTAAAAAAAATTGCCCGCGCCATAAAAATTAGTCGATAATTCCTTGTAGATTGGATGCTAGCAATAGCGCCATTATATCCGATTCTTTGTTACTTTAAGGAAATCTTAATAATTATAAAAATTATGTAAAAATTATTCAAGTTCTTGATAGGCGTATCAGTAAACTTGTTTTTAAAATAGGCCTACAGTCCTCCCTCGTTAATCCGGCAGATATGGGGCCAGAGTACCGCCGGATTATCGAAAACGCCGGTTTACTAGAAATTAACTAATGTAATACCCCAGAAAAAAATATGCTCCAAATTTTCTACAGAAAAACATTGATTTCTGCAGAAAATCTACAGAAATTCTTTATCTGCAGAAATCAATATTTATCTGTAGAAAATGTAGCATATTTTCAGATGCAATTGCATGCGACTGCAGATTTTCTGCAAAAAATATTAATAGTTTGCAGATATTTTTCAGAATTTCAGATTTTGTACAAATATTTGACATTTTCTACAGATTATTTTCAGTCATTGCAGAAATTCTGTAGAAACCACAATTTAAAATTTCAGTATAAATAATAGAAACAGAGTGAATGGAATAAATTCTAGCTATCAGAATGAATGTAGAGAAATTCTTAAGATGGAAATCTTTATTTACCTCCCGACAAGTTTACTAAACAAATTTCAGGAGGAAGGCCAAAAAACGCCGGATTACCGGAGGCGCCAGATAATCGAAGGGTCGGATTATCGAGGGAGGACTGTACTAATTATATAGTAAATATAATTGAAATGTTGCTGTATATGAAAGTGTTATCGAAAAGAACCTGTAGTTCTGGGTTTTTGTTCAGTTAAACAATAACATCCAGACAATTAAAAATGCGGGAAAAAAAATTCCGCCGCGCCGTTTTAACGAAAATTGGGCATTTCAAATTTCAAAATTTGTTATAAAAAATTCCGCCCGCCGTGCCGATTTTAAAAAAAATTTCGGACGATAAACGTAGAATTAATTTTGCAAGGCCTTACATAGGTAAAGTGCTATTTCAGGTTGTTATTATGTTATTTATATATTTTTCACACTTTTATAGTTTATATCTGAGTATAAATACTGCTGCATGATATTTCTTTTTACAATAATGCTGTTTAAATAAACATAATAATAATGCACAAAAACAATAATAACAACAACAACAATTAATTCTCTCCATCGGATATTATTGGTTCAATCACCATTTAAATTGAATCACTTTTCATATTTTCCCTCTGATTTTCAAATTTCTTCTGCATACAAATTTGCCGCCAAATGCGCCAACCTGTCACAGAATTTTGAAGTGCTCAGCGAACACAAGACTTTTGATTCTAACCCAGAACCATCATCAGGGCTAACCGGTCTGCTAATACACAAGATAAGATCTAATTAAGACAAACCTCAGCGAAAATATCCCACAAAATTAACATTTAACAATATTGATATCAATAAAAAAAAATAATCATAATAACAATAATAGTAATAAATAGTATGGTTTCTTAAGAATGTACTCTTAAACAATTTACAAATTCGACTAGTGTAAAACTTAAATTACTTAAATGTTTATGGTAGGCATTACTTACGTAATTGTACGTGTAAGAAAATCTCAAAACTGAATCCACTCTGAAAATGTTCACATCTCAGTAACTGAGTCTCCTAAAATGTATGCAATGTTTCCTTTCCTTTCCGTCTTCCAAATGCTTATCGAGTATTTTACTCGTATGTAAATTAAATTGTGCTATTACCTTGGTCAGACTTTTAAAATTTGCTGCAATACAACATCAACACAAAACCCGGGGGTTTCTTTTAATGGTTCTTCAATACATACATGTAGATAGCATTACAGGGAAAGTGTATTGCATTGGCAGCTCATATAATGAATGTGGGCACATCAATAGGCAAAAATGCAAAAGACCATTGATAACTGTCTTGCCGAGTCTCTCACTCTGAATGCATTTTGGTTTTGACAGTATAAAAGCACATCACAGTATGGGGATTTGGGAATATATAAACCACCTCTGACTGCTGTCTGCCTGGGAAACAAGTAGATAGGGGGAGGGGTGGGGGTAAGAGGAGAAAGGATTTAGAGAGTGCACATACAAGGTGAAAAAGTTGTGATGGGATATTGTAAGACAATGGACACGTGCTTTTGTATTTGAGCGCCAAAAATGTTGCTTTGCAGCAAGTGGGCACCATTTCTATATTTTGCTCCCCCCTTTATTGATCGACAAGCGACGTCCGGTCACGTGACATATGCAAATCATGCCTCTAGAGTTGATTTGCACTAGCTTGTCGGTCCATTCAAATGAGATGTCCGTCCAGAAGGCGACGAAGTGGCCATGATTTTCATGACTGCATGAGAGATAGAAAAAATCCCATCTCCAAAGAGTGGGTAAAAAAAAAGGGGAAAATGGGGGTATAGATGGAGAAAAACGGGCGGGGGGAGGGAAACGATTTGGAACAAAATGGCGGTCACTGCTTTTTATAGCGTCCGGTCTTTATGGGTACAAAATATATATTTGAACTCTTTTAAGAGAGGCAGTCCATCTTGTGACTCATGCAAATGTGCTATAATTTCACAGTAGGTGCCTATCCTCCCTATGTACTACATAATATTATACAGGACTTGGCAAAAAAGGACTATTTACATTGTGGTTTACAAGAAAGAGCCCTTAAAAAATTAATTAGTTGGCCTGTTTGCGTTATTGGACTATAAGTACAATCATTTTGAAGAAATGCGAGAAAAATAAAATTTAGGCCGTTCTTAGTGCGCATGTCCGCTACATGTTGCGCCCTCTGATAGTGCCAGATAGAACTAGGCGACTATTTGCATCAATGTAAGTTATAAGAAACCGAGTATAAAATGCTACAAAAATATTAGACTAGACAAAATGTGCAATGCTATTTCAAGTAAAACACATTTTAACAGTATTTATATCTGATTTTGAATGCAAATTTACGAATAAATTTATTTATTGCAGAAGTACAAAGACCACTGGATGAATAACATGTGCAAAAAAAGTCACTGCTTCCATAACACATTTTAATATTTTCTCCTCATTTTTTTAAAGTAAACATATCAAAAGCTACATAATCTTAATTGGGAAATAATTTACCTTTCGATTAGGTCTCACACCCATCTTAAAATACTAGTATGAATAAACGTATAGGTATATCTTAAACGTTTGCAGCAGTTTTTATGAATACAAAGCTTCCAAGTCTTTTATGGTATAGTATTTGGATGACCAGATTGTATATAAATACATAGAATTTCATATAATTGCCATTCAGATCTGTAATGGTGTTTGTGTGTGGGTGAATAATATGGTAATTTAACGTTAATTCGCATCTTCATGTACGTATTTTGAGATTTGAAACTTTGTGCTTAGGACACAACAGATGTATTGGTTCCGAAAATTGGCCACAGGTGGCGTTGCCAACGAAAACTATGGGCAGGGGGGAGAAAGAGCATTGGGCTGGGTGTGTTGCAGCGAAGAGTTTGTGTAGATAAGGCCACGCCCAATTCGGTTAGGGGTGGGGTCAGGCTAGGGCACCGCAGGGGGTCCCAACTCATCCGTCTCGCTGGCAATTAATTGACAGCACCAATCACGAGTCGACTTCGGCGTTTGGCGCCATAAAAATCAGATAATTAATTAATTAACCAGCTGCGAGATTAGTAACAGCGGGAAGTTAACCAAAGCGCCATCTGCCAGATTAAACCGGCACCAAAAATATATCCAATATCAAGAAGAATTAACTTGACCACAAATCAGCGCCATTTTACTATAATTACTGTCATGTATATACGCAGCATATTATAAAAATGACAAATCTATATCTGTAACTTGGATATACACATCAAATATGTATATTAGTGAATTAAGTAACATTTAACAGCACAGTTAGGCCTATGATCAGACAAAAAGTGCACACAGGAAATATGAAATTGGAGAAACTACCTGGAGGCAAAAGGGCGATATCATAGTAACATCACCTATACCTATATGCAACATCAAGATACAACAGAAGTAATGTAATGAATGAAAAGCCGCCTCTGGCAAAAAGGTGCAACATGAATTTACGGTTAGGCCTAAAAAAATACTTTTCATTCAGAGCATAAAAGGGCATAGAAATGGGGCGTTGGCGTTCAAATGTAATATCAAACTCAAATATCTTTGTACACCGGTATCGGCTATATATAGTATATCTAGCATATATATGTATGTATTTGTAATCTAATATTGCAGGCGGGAAAAAGAGCCGCACCCAATTGGTGTATAAGTAAGTAATAAATATGCTTGATAATCATGGTGATTGTCGCCTAAAAATGTCATTTTTCTTTGGCTGCTGTTAATGAAGCTGTGTAATTTTGCCTCTGCACAGCCAATTCGCTAACGAGTCTTTGATGATGTCAACAGAATCTCCATTTCACCGCCTGCTGAGCATTTTTCCACTAATTTAAACATAGACCAGCTTCCGGCTCCTCTTCAAGCAATCATCTCATTTTCGATGCATTCATCATGCACATAAACACATTGAAAACAGCATATTGTAATAACTCCACTCACAAAATAATCATTATCTTATATTACAACTCAATTCAACAAAATGACAAAAAAATACTTCTGTATAATCACTTTGCAGTATTATTAATTAGTAGAAATAGCACAATTAACATTTAAAATGTGATCAGATCACAATGCTACATGACTACGAGATTTTGTTTTATTGTGTATTTGTAGGATATTATAATGTAGGAAAAAGTTTATTTATTTAAGTCGAGTCAGCATGATGCAATTGATATGAAGTTTTCTTTGTTGAAATATGCTGATATTTCAATATATTTACAGGTATTACTCATGCAGAGTTGAGCAAAATATAAACTATAAGTGATAGCAGGGACGATGGCTGGCTGTCATTTAAAATTTTTAAAATCACATGAAAGTATAGTTGCACACAGTTTTCAATGCAATATAGGAAAGATTTACAATGGAAATAACTTTGAAAATTCAAATATGCATTAGTGTATATGAAAAGTTTGTGAATGGAAATATAGAAATTCATGGAGATACAAACTAGAATGAAAATTACGTAACTTAATATCTGCTATGGTATAAAAACAGGAAACATTAATGTGTAAAATTGGAAACGTGATTTCAGTTGAAGTGTCGAAAAACTTTTTAGCCATCAAAGAGAAGAACTTTCCATTCTACACACAGTATATAGAGCAGACCCACTGTCTATATGCATATATGGCAGCATGCATATGAAGTTTTTTCCTGTGGAATCTATCTTTTCATTGGAAGCGTTTTTCTATATAAGTACATCTTTACTTTTCCTTGATCGAGTAAGATCGGACATCTACTTTTCTGCACAAGCAAAATCTCGCTATTCATTTCTCCAACGCCCACGTCATGCGAACAGCAGGAGAACTCGTGATGAATCTCGAGCATCGATCAAATATTGATTGTTCACCTCCCCCCCCCACAACCCCCCCCAAACCCCCCCAAACCCCCCCCCCCCCCCAAACACCCACAAAAAATCTACAAATCCGCCTTCAATAATGACGTCGCCAATGCAAATCGCGCCGGTTTCCCATATCCCAAATATTTCAATGGCCCAAGAAGATACAGGACTCCAAATATTTCACCACCAAATGTTTGGTATGTATATAGCAGCAATTGCCGTGACCATGCATTCTTTACACTCTATGGAATTGTGTCAAACTAATTCCAATTATACAGGGAGGTCAGAAAGTCTGGTTACTGTATTGATCATCAACGACATTCATGTATCCCTTAAAGGCCAAACGGTAGTTCTTGTGATAGATAAGTTTAAATGTCGAAAATGAATGCAAATTGTCGAAAACCCTTTGAAAATTGGAGGAGTAATTGTCATTGTTCATTAGTGTTACTGGTTAATCGGTGATTAAGTTGTATTTATTACATTATTAACCATAATTAGATCTTCATTTACAAACTACTGCAATAATTTCAACATATATAACATAAATTTATCGACAATTATCATGAAACTTATTTGCAAACAAAAACCAAGTCATAAAAAGAGCATTTAATGTTAGTAACAGAAGTTTAGGTTTTGTATATCTATCTGCATTACTACACATTTAATGCAACTTTCAGATTAGCAAAATGCACGATTATTATTATTACAGACCATTAAATAATTCCTACTATTATAACACAATCCTAGATGAAGGTTTTTTTTGTTGGTGATATAGTTTTTATGAAGGACAGCTTGCACAGAAATCAGAGTTTTCCTATTTTTGACAGAGAATTCGGTTGGTTGTGTGGTGTGGGTGGGTAGTTGGAAAATTCTTATCCCACATTTAATATCATGGGGCCAATATGTGCTTCAATATCGTCAAGCTCCCGGTATCCAATGTCCAATCGACTGCCCACCTGTGGTCTTTGCATGTCCACAGATGGCGACTGGTCGGGGGTCAACTTTTCAAATTCGCATTTTGTGGACCGAGTTTTGATATATATTTGTGCCCATATAGTAAGTTTTGCAACGCAGATGGTACAGAAGGCTGCATGCAAAAGTTAGAAAGAGGAGGATGAGGAGGAGAAGAAGAAATAGAAAAAGAAAAAGAAGGAAGAGAAGTTGCATGCATGTGCATCTCTAAACATGCATGTCCTTCCCCCACCTCTTATTTCCCATCTCCCACTGCGCGATATTATTAATTCTTTGATCAATTTGCAAAAGAGGAGCGAGTGCGCGTGCGTAGTTCGTACCAGCCAAATCACTGAGCAACATGGAGAATTATTACTGGAAAAGGCCAATTTAACTCCTATCAAGAAGCAGCACGTAAGGGGTCACGTGACAACCAAGCGTGTGAATCCAAGCACGTGTTCCTCAAGCAAGAAAGTGCCAACCATTTACATAATTTACATATGTTAAATATGAAGAGAGTGGGAGAGAGAGAGAGAAAAAGCAATCAATTCTCTCCAATATCAAACAGAAAATCATTGAATTGATCCGCATCATGCAGAAAAAACTAAAAACCATATCAAAAATTGGAATTTCACTTCATTATAAATTGAAACTGTTGTGTATGAACTTAATTTCTCAATCAAATCTGAGGTTTTAATTCTAATTTTCATTATTAATTTTGATTAATTAATTATCCATCACATCTACAATACAGGGTGTTGCCGAATTCGTTGGACAAACTGACAGGGTATATTCCCTGCACAAAAAGAAGACTAAAAGTTCCTATGAACCCATGACCGCAAATGCTTAGTTTTTTTTTTTTAAATAGCACCTACATAAAATGTGACATCCATAATTCATGCTCCCTCACATCTTTCCATTGATCTTTAATTAAGGACGCATATTCATTCCTATAAAGATATTCATCTATTTCAGAAACACCATGTATAAAAGTAGCCCTATTGTGTAGAATTTAAAATCCTCAGTATTTAAAAAGTTACTAATTTTTATAAAAAAAAAAACAAAAAAATTATACATTACATTAAGTTTCCAGGTTTTTACATCTCGCAATTTCAGATAAAATATCCATAAACATCTTCGTTTACCTTAATTCTAGGCATTTGAACAATATTATTTGTTCCAATTCTTTGAAATGCATTTGTCTAACAATGCCCTAACATCGCTAAAATAATGAAAAATAAGTTATACTGTAGTTACTCTTTACCAATGTGAGAAAATATGTTCACATCGAGAAATTTAATTATAGGCCAATCGGTAAATGATTACATCCCACCCCACAGCACATGTTTTCACCCCATGGGATAATGGGAAATAAGGGTGGCAGCTTTTTTGGGGAGGTTTTGGGGGATATAGGGAGAAAAAAAGTTTTGGAGATATAATAGAATGCGTGGTCAACGCATTGTCACCACAGAAATCCGACCGCTGTTGCCAGAAACCATACATCACTGTCCATCGAACTTCAGAAATGCTAGACATGTGACCGCAAAATGGCGTATCGCATTCAGAGCACTGATAATGACGATCCATGCTGTATTACCACCACCATGGGATTCAATTAAATATTTCACTTCATATTTCTTGGACTCTGCAAAAGGCATCTTTGCCATAAGTGTGATTCATAACCAAGTACGGTACACAACAAATGTGATAGAAAATCGTTGAATTGACTAAGAAATATGGCAGTTATTGCGGATTAAAGCCATCCATGCACAGAACATATTTGCAAGCCGATATAGTATATTATACAAATAAGTACAACAACGCTCCTGCTTTCGGATATCCCAAATACATAAAATCTTTAGAACGAGACATAATTTCTCCTGTAATTTATTTGTGCAAATGAGAACTTGAATTTATGATTCAAAGGTTCCATTGTTCAAAAATAATACATTATCCAGAAAGTTTGGTCATGTTGTTAGCAATTTTTAAAGAAATCAAGTCACTATAATAATTTGTGTATTTATGTATACAAAAACCCTGGCTAAAATAGTATTGGACCACAGCTGAAAAACTTTTGTTTCCCGATGCTTATTTGTAGTGAATGAAAAAAGGACTTTCGAATTTGATTTATTAACCACTGACCAGTGGGAATAAAAACCTGAAAATGACAAGATCCGAATAGGTTGTTGAATTAGTATCGATCTAAATAACTTTGTCTCATGTGTTTTCTTGTATCTTGAGCGGTTTAATTAAAGGTTTAGCCATGCATACTATGAAATTCTTCAAATTTCGATTTATTTCAAAAATTCATATAAAGTATTCGGTTTAAAATAAAAACCAAAGTGCACTAGTTGACTTGGACTATCTAGTTAATTTTTATCATATTTAAGGCAGCCAACGCCTTGAAGATGAGGTTATAACCCACTACCCAAATCAGGCAAAAACTGAATAAGACCATGCAGTGTAACTAAAATCGTGTTGGTCCACCCTTAGATGCTATTACGGCTTCAACTCGTTTCGGCATATGATGGACAAGATGTCTGTATTCTTCCAGACTAGTAATCTCATTCCAGCATTTAATAATGGCTGCCTTAAACTGGTTTTTATTTTGTGGCTGGAGTTTAACATTTTTTTCTTTAGCAAAACTATGGATTCTTAATTGGACTCTTAGCAGACCATTCAATGTTATCAATATTTTTATCCAGTAGCTACATATAGCTGAGCACGTTTACATTTATGACATGACACATTATAATGTTGAAAAGTGAATGGTTTGCATGTCAGAAAACATATCAGTACTTGGTAGTAAAAAGTTTTCCAATATTATTGAAAGCATCCAGAAGAAACGTTAAACCTAGACTGCCTTCAATTTTAAAGAGTATAGTAAATGAAATTTGGCAATAATGTATAGCAATATTTCTGTGTGAATGTTCGATTTTTCCAAAACAGTTCAATTGTGTTGTCTGATAATGATAAGAAACTCTACCTTTTGTGCCATATCTTCTGGGTACAAATTACTTCAGTAGTGAACAGTTGTGAATTTCAAGTAACTGTATAACGCTTATTTTTCGCGTGCCATTAATTTTCGCGAATTTCTCTATCGACCGAAAATCGCGAAAATTTATTCCACGCGAACAATTTCTTAACTCTACTACCAGTATGTTTTATATCCATACAAATAAGTATTTACTGTACCCAGTACCCGTACAAATACCATGTAACCCATACATTTATGTAAAGTTATTGTAATTTTATTATGATACAGTATACTGCAATCTAAATACAGTACGGTGCAATACTGTAATTAAGTTGGAGAATAATATTTCAGTAGTCCTGCTTGGACAAATCTTTTGTAATAAGTTCAGTCATTAGTTCCATCTTCTATACTACCCTGATTAACCACTTACCATGAAGTGGTTTTAGCTTAGAAATTCTTTAAAAAAATGTGGCGCGATAAATGTAATCTTCGCAAATAAGCTGTTAAGGCCAAATACGCGAAATTTTGTTTAATTTATGCACTAAGGCAACTTATTTGGATCTTGTACCATACTGAAACCAGTGGTGAATGAATGAAATTCATAAAATGTCCATTTCTTTTTTTAGCTGCGGACCAATATTTTTTTCCGTGGGTTGTATGTACAGTCGATGATCATAACTGTCTCCCTCGTATTTGTATTTTTTTGACCGACTTCCGGTTGGCCGATTCTGATTATATTTTCCCCAAAATTAGGATGTTCAGTAAGGTTTGTAAAAATGCAATCATTTCGATTTTTGGCCCATTCCAAATTTGGCAAAGGGCACTTTTGTATATCTCCGCAATGGGTTGGGATAAATTAAAAATTTCAACGTATTCTGAATCGGCTTTTAAAATTGTTGGCTAGAAAAAAAAAC
>WWPM01020603.1:0-17591 GCA_023279145.1 Glomeris maerens
GGCAAACGTGATTTTCCTTAATACGTACTGGCAAAATATTGAGATTCACCACGCACCTCCATTATCTTGCACGCGTTGCGACGTCCGCAAACGTTCGCGTCGTGCTTCGTCGTGATCAGCGACTTGTTTTGCGTGAACCCGCTTCTGCCGATCACCGGGTTATTCTCGCTTTCGAAAGAATCCCAGTCGGTCGGTTCCTCGACATCGCTTTCGCTGTCGTCGGACAGCACGCTGTCGGGAACCTTGCGGAAGTTTTTGAACGACACCGTGACTGTTGGCGCGCAAAGACAATTTCTAACTTCACAAGTTCAGATGGGAAAAATTTATTATGCGTTTCGATTACCTTTGTTGGTGCCGTTGAACTTCTTTTCTTCACGCTTTAGCAACTCGTCGTGCTCCAAGTCGAACTCGGCTTGCAGCATTTCTGCAAGTATTAGGTCATTCCTGCAGTCGCTGTTCTCGTCTTCAAATTCCGCTGCACTTGGCAGTGCGAATTCGTTACTATGAAATTAAGAATCGACACACATTTTCAAACTTATTCTTACATTAAATTGACATATTAAAACTCTGACTTCCAGTGTTCAAAACGTGTGAATGAGAAACAATTATATAACAGGAAAATACTTTTTTCCGACCAGTTTTTATGGTAAACTTACGATTGAAACGAATTCCTTTTCCTAAATTTCGGTTTTCCTTCATTCTGCGTATCTAAAGATTTTGCCAATTCTTCATCCATTACTTCACTCAGGGAGCAAACCTCGATGGGTTGTGACAATTTCCACGGCGATTGCGGCAAAGTATTGCCGTGAGGAACCGACTTCTCGATTTCCATATTGCCTGTGTGTATAAAAGATTAAAAGAAATTGACGAGTTGCGTGAAATTGAAACTTCGCTCGACTACTCAATTTCAACGCAATTGCAAAGTAATTATTTCGTCCAAACCAGTAAATTGAGCGGCCAGGTTAATAAAGCAGAACGCAAACTTACAGATTATGGACGGTGCAGCGGAGAAAACACCAGTTTTGCTCCGTTTTTCGAGCTAAAGGCGACCAAACTGAAATAAGAGGTTTCACGAATGCAGAAAGGCTCCGCCCCACTGGAGCCGGACTACAACTGAACACTCGATTCTTATTTGCTGATGGAAGCCTAAAGAGCTACTTGGATAGGACGATCCGCTTAAATGGGCGGAGCTTACATGCATACAAGTGTTAAATATTTGATATTGCGCAACCAGCTGCAATTTTAGTGTAGCACTTGGCATGACGTCACCAAATATTTGTTTTAATATTTTTAAACAATTGAACAGACGCCTTTTTGGAATACCTAACCAATTTCAAACAACGTTTCGTGAAATGTTTGACATTGCATGTCAGGGAATAAAATCCTTGTTTTTATTAATAAAAACAATTTAAATTCATTAGTACTGAAAGGAAGACATTTCAATATAAAATAGTAAACGTATATCGAATCCAAACATCCATTTCAAAAGGATGAAATTCTATTCCGAAATATATATAATTAAAAAAGCGCGGTTGAAAATGTCATAGGCGATGACTAGCAATGACATCAATAGGGGGGAGCGCCTCGCTTACCGAACCGGCATTCCGAATTCCACTCTACACATAGGGATCGAGCGCCACTGTCGCCACCTACCGGCTACTCGGGGTACCAAGGGTTTATGGCAAATCTCGTTGTGCGCTTGCGGTGTTCAAACTCGATCGTCAACCGGATCAAAATTCGACAGTTTATAGGAGTTAATTAGCATTGTGTTATATAGCGTTTAGCAGCCAAAATGGCTAGCGTTTCCTATCACATTGCCAATCTTTTGGAAAAGGTAACTGAATTTAGCGAAGAAAATGCACGCATTTACCGTTCTTGAAATATTAACTGTAATAATGAGATGCCATTGAGCAATTAAACAAATAAATATGTACAAATATCATATACTCTTTTTGCTCTTTTCAGATGACTTCCTCTGATAAAGATTTCAGGTTCATGGCCACAAATGATCTCATGTCTGAATTACAGAAAGATTCAATTAAACTCGATGATGACAGTGAAAGAAAGGTTAATTATATAATTATATTATGTACTTAAAATGTAGATGCATTTGAACAATTTATTACCGTTCCCAAACAGGTAGTTAAAATGCTGCTGAGACTTTTGGAAGACAAAAATGGAGAAGTTCAAAATCTTGCTGTGAAATGGTACACATGTTATATGTTCATATGATTTCATGTCTTGTTAATTTCTAAAAAAAGTTTGCGATTCCAAATTGTCAATTTATTAATAATTTTTCGCATGAAAACGACTATAGTCTCGCGTATTATACGATTGAAGAAAGGGAATGTTCATTAAACTGCGTATCGCAAGACTTCTTAATAGAGTTATACGGCGTAAAAGTTTGCCGAGTGGGTTTTTCAAAAATCCGAGTTAACCGTTCGCGCCGCTTCCAGTTTGGGCCCTTTAGTGAACAAAGTGAAAGAGTACCAAGTAGACACCATTGTGGAGACCTTGTGCAATAACATGACCTCGGACAAAGAGCAGCTCAGAGATATTTCTAGTATCGGTACGTACGTATATTCCCGCGTTCGCGAAACGGAAACCGACTTTCACAAAAATTCCACTTTCAAAACAAAATAAGGTTTGAAAACTGTAATCAACGAGCTTCCACCTTCGTCCAGTGGCCTGGCAGCCAGCATTTGCAAGCGAATAACCGGTCGATTGAGTAACGCGATCACTAAGGTCCGATTCGAGGATTACTGCGATGGAGATGTGCGAAATGATTTCGATATTTGCATTGGGTATTATATTTTTTGGCAGCAAGAAGATGTGTCCGTTCAACTGGAAGCCTTGGACATCCTTGGCGATCTTCTGAGCAGGTTTGGCGGTAAGTGCGTCTTTTGAAATCTTGAAGGTTCCCCCTTTTTAATGTAGATACGCGATTCAGGTTTGCTGATCGGCTTTCACGGCTCCATCCAAGAGGCCTTGCTAGCGCAACTCGCGAGTCCGAGGTTGGCGGTCAGAAAGCGATCTATCATAGCCATCGGTCACCTGGTGCGCAGTTGCAATCACGCGCTCTTCGTGAAGCTCATCGATTTCCTGCTGGACGAGATGGACAAGAACGCTACCACTTCGACCACCAGAACTTACATCCAGTGCATCGCGGCCATAAGGTGTTCGCGCCTAAAATTCCCAGTCCGCGCGAGTCGTATTTGACTGACATCAACCCGTTGTTAGCCGTCAAGCTGGACACAGGTTCGGGGAACACCTGGAGCGAGTGATGCCGTTGGTCGTGAAACATTGCAAAGTAGACGACGACGAGCTGAGGGAATTCTGCATCCAGGCCTTCGAGTCGTTCGTGAGGAGATGTCCGAAAGAGATATCGCCTCACGTCTCGACGGTAAGTTTCTCGTCCCGAACGTGGACCCGACAGACCTGTGTGTGATGAAACAAGTTGACCACCAAAACACCTCTCGACATCAATTATCTTCATGTAGTTAACGCGCGTGACGCCCCTCCCCCACCCATACGGAGGGGTGGGGTCAGGCTATCTTTGGCACACACGGATTAAGCCCTTACAATGACTAACTTCTCACCTCAGACATTTATTTGTGCGAGACGTATTTCGCGAGATTCCGAGTTGTCTCAGGTTACAAGAAACACCCTGTATACTACTATTTCAGTTTTGTTACTAACTTTTCCCACTTTATCCTCGAGTTTACAACTTCTTTGAGTGTTATCTATCGAAAAATTATACAATGAAACCTTGTTGGGATATGTAGCGATATTCCAATAAGTTGATTTTATAACTTACTAGTGTTTCGGTGCCGTGGTCAACCTTGTATACTGCAAATTTCACGAACATTTAAAAGTTGGGGGGAGATTAGGGGAATATCGCGGTAATAATAACAAAGATTACATCTTTGATCTCTGATCAGATAATCGAGATATGTTTGGAGTACCTGTGCTACGACCCGAACTACAACTACGACGAGGATGACGAAGAGGACACGATGGACGTTGAGAACGAAGACGACGAAGGGTACTTGCGCGTAACAACACTAACTAAACGTGGAGTTTTATTTTATTTTGGCTGAAAGAGTCACCGTGTGAATTTCAGCGATAGCGACGATGAATACAGCGACGACGATGACATGAGTTGGAAAGTGAGAAGAGCATCTGCCAAGTGCCTGGAAGCCTTGATCGCGACGCGTCACGAAATGCTCCTCGATTTCTACAAAGTGATATCGCCCGCTCTCATCGGCAGATTTAAAGGTATATTATTCTCTCCTCTCCTCCCCGCAACAGCTGATCGTTCGTTTCCTCTGGGTAACAAAACCAGAACGGGAAGAAAACGTGAAGACGGATATTTTCCACGCGTACATGGCGTTGCTGAAACAGACGAGACCTTCGATAAGCAGCGCGGCCGTGGATCCGGACGCGATGGACCAAGAGGAAGGGTGAGAGAGAGGCAACAGTCGTTGTTTTGCGCGACGGAAAGCGGTAACTTAAAAAGTTCTCGCGTTTACCCGTACCCAGCCCTGTAATAATGCTTCAGCAGCAAGTTTCCAGCATCGTGAAAGCGCTTCACAAACAGCTGAAGGAAAGAAGCATCAAAACCAGACAGGGCTGCTTCGCGTTGCTCACCGAATTGGTCACGGTGTTGCCGGGCGCGTTGACGGATCACGTCTCCGCTTTAATACCGGGAATTCAATATTCGCTGGGGTGAGATCGGATCAACTTTTAAGAATAAACTTCCCTTAATGTTTATTGACTTCTTACACCTGATCGGGGCTTTGAAGGGGGGAAACTTATACAAAATTTATTTCTCCTTTTTAGGGACAAAAACACCAGCTCCAATATGAAAATAGACACCCTTGCGTTTTTACATTGCCTACTGTCCAATCACAGCCCGGACGTGTTCCACAATCACATACCTGTTCTAGCACCGGTAAGGACCGAATTATCTCTATATACTACGACGCTAACGATTCTAGCACCGACAATGTTGTTCGCTTCAGCCGGTAGTTACGGCGGCGGGAGATCCCTTTTACAAGATTACGTCCGAAGCGCTGTTGGTGTTGCAGCAGTTGGTCAAAGTCATACGTCCGCTAAGTAAAAAGCAATATTGCGCTCTTTTCACGAAGCGCGAACAGAATTTGACCGATTTGTTTCGTGCAGATGCGTTGTCGTCGTTCAATTTTACCCCGTACGTGAACGACCTGTATCAGTGCACGTTGGTGCGACTCAAGGCTGCGGACATCGATCAGGAAGTGAAGGAACGCGCCATCTCGTGCATGGGGCACACGATCACTCATCTGGGTGATCACCTGCACGCCGAACTTTCCGTGTGCTTCCCCATCTTTCTCGATCGTTTGAGGAACGAGATCACGAGGCTGACGACTGTCAAAGCGCTCACCAAAATAGCTGGGCGAGTATAATAATCAGGGGCTTTTTTACTTCGCTTTGGTGCCTACTGTTCTCAATTCACTCTTCCGTTCCAGCTCGCCACTCAGAATCGATCTGAAGCCGATTTTAGTAAGTCTCAATCCTCATTGCGAACTTTCTTGACGCGATTAACGCTTAACGATGGATGCACGCGCAGGGCGAAGCCATGCCCGTGTTGGCGTCGTTTTTGCGCAAGAACCAGCGCGCTTTGAAGTTGAGCACGTTGACGTTGGTGGACGTTATCGTGCGCAATTACGGGAACGCCGTAACGATGTCCATGTTGAAGGACGTGATGTTGGAGCTGCCTCCGCTTATAAGCGAAAGTGACCTGCATATATCTCAAGTACGTTGCCGTGGCTTCATCCAAAATAAAAGCTGTTTTTAATTTGTAATCTTAATTTGCAGCTAACTCTGAATTTGTTGACATCCTTGTCATTGGCTCACAAAGAGTGCCTGGCCACCGTTTCAGATGCTATTCTTCCCGAAATACTTGTACTCGCGAGGTCTCCGTTACTTCAAGGTACTGGTCTTTCTCCTTCATTTAATTACATCGTTGTGATCTGGTCTCATTTCGGTCTCATTTTCTAGGAGTTGCATTAAGTGCGATGTTAGAATTCTTCCAGGCTTTGGTAGTTTCTAATTTACCGGGTTTAGGATACAAAGAATTGCTGCAGGTATACATTGAACTCTCACTCGATATAATGCCAAGTGCGTGGTTTAACTTCCCGTTTAAAAATACCCAGATGCTCATCAATCCCATCTACAAACCTTCTGCGATCCACAAACAAGCTTTTCACTCGATAGCCAAATGCATCGCGGCGCTTACTATCATGTGTCAGAAAGAAGCGATGGCCATCGTCAATCACTTCATCGCGGACGTGCAGGTCGGCGCTAGATTTTGCCCCGACTTTCATTATTATTAAATGCTATACAATAAATTATTTTGCTTCACAGAATCCAAGATCCGATTCCATCCACTTGTTCGCTTTACTGGCCATCGGGGAAATCGGAAAGCACATGTGCGATATCCGATATTGCGATGAAAACCCGATTTGGATTCATGTGTACATTAATTATTTTTCCTTTTTGTTCTTATAGTGACTTGAGCAGTTTGAGTTCCCTGAAGGTCGTTATATTGGAATCGTTTTCGTTTCGCAGCGAGGAAGTGAAAACGGCCGCGTCTTTCGCGCTCGGTCCGTCGCACGTTGCGATCGGCACCGTATTGTTGATGTAATACATAATAAATGCAACTTTTTTTGCAGGAAACGTGAGTGTGGGAAACCTCCAAGAATATCTGCCTTTTGTCCTTAACGAGATCGAAACCCAGCCTAAACGTCAATACCTGCTGCTGCATTCTTTGAAAGAGGTACGCACTCGCGTTTCGCAAGTTACTTTACCAAAAAAAATTGAAACTCTCGTCCGCGCGCAGATCATCAGCTGCCAGTCCACCAGCGTGTCCAGTGTTCAAACCTTGCAACCTTTCGTGAACTCTATCTGGTAGCCAAATACGCTTTTTCAAGAAATCTTGTCATATTATAAATGCTAATTTGCGGTCTTTATAAAAAAGGAACATGCTTTTTAAACACTGCGAATGCGCGGAGGAAGGTACGCGCAACGTGGTGGCCGAATGCCTTGGCAAACTGACCCTCATCGATCCTCACCAGCTTCTTCCCAAGTTAAAGGCCCATTTGGACTCCGGGTCCTCTTTGGCGCGCAGCACAGTCGTCACCGCTATGAAGTTTACCATCTCCGATCAGGTTATTGGGCCGCAACTCTCGCGACACAGTACAGTGGCAACCAATGCTTCCAAATCCGCGTGGTTCTCATAGCGAGTTTCCACTGTACCAAATTTCATTTTGCGAGTCAGCAAACTATTTCATCGATCCCCATTTTGTTTTTTGTTCATCGTTTTCCAGCCTCAACCGATAGACTCGATGCTGAGAAGCGGCATTGGGGATTTCTTAAAAACCCTCCAAGATCCCGACTTGAACGTGCGCAGAGTGGCTTTGGTCGCGTTCAACTCCGCCGCGCACAACAAACCGTCTCTCATCCGAGACATGTTAGATTCAATCTTGCCGAGACTTTACAACGAGACTAAAGTTCGGGTGAGCGAGTCGTGCCGTACCAAGCAGCTTTCTAAACGATCTGTTTGCACTAATGTCTTAGGTTTTTTTCCAGAAAGAGCTGATTAGAGAAGTGGAGATGGGACCTTTCAAGCACACGGTTGACGACGGACTCGACATCAGAAAGGTGAGATTTGGAAATTGGTAGCCTGCGATAATATAATCGATTGGTCCATTTCAGGCAGCTTTCGAGTGCATGTACACGTTGCTGGATTCCTGCCTGGATCGCCTCGATGTCTTCGAATTCCTGAACCACGTGGAAGACGGTCTCAAGGACCATTACGACATCAAGATGCTCACCTATCTTATGCTTGTACGATTGGCGAGTCTCAGTCCCAGCGCGGTGTTACAAAGTAATTAATTTGTCAATTCCCATAGGATTTTTACGATATGTATTCAGAGTCTTCGTTTTTTCTTCAATGTAGGGTTAGATCGACTGATCGAGCCTTTGCGCGCAACCTGCGTGACAAAAGTGAAAGCCAACTCCGTCAAGCAAGAGTTTGAAAAGCAAGATGAGCTGAAGCGGTCCGCGATGAGAGCGGTCGCGTCATTGCTCGCCATTCCCGACGCAGGTACGAAATGACTCCTTAAAAAACCCGGTCGAAGCCAAACCTGGACTTCTCTTCTGTTTTGCAGACAAAAGCCCACAGATGAACGAATTCATGACCCAGATGAAATCCAGTACCGATCTACAAGTTCTGTTCGAAAGCATCCAAAAGGACACCGCGAACGTGACTTCGGACGCTGCGCAAATGGATTTGAGTTGAAACCTCGCGACCGGAATCAGTTCCCGCCAACATCTTGGTTTCCCGGACCGTTCTTTAATCTACCCGAGTCGCAGTTGCACGTGGGATAGTTGACTAACAATTTACCGTGTAGGTTTCTGTTAATCGATTAAACGATGCCATTTCTTTCTCATGTGCCAACTTCATTATTGAACTCTTGCGCTAAACCCTCACTCATTGCGTATCGAAGGGGGATTTCCGAACTGAAGGTTCGCATTCACGGGAACATTAAAGTGCGACTTACCGAGATTTCACTCGACACGGATGGTTTTCCAGTTATCGGGGTGTGAAACTTGGTCACCGAAGATCGAATTGTCGCTTAGATTCGGAGAAATTGTGAAATGCGATGACAGAGATAATGTGGCAGCTGCGACGCCGGATTGCAAGCACAGATGCGGTGAATATCTTCTGAGGATGCCAGCAATTACAGCCGCAGTCAAACTGCGAAAAATCAAAAGACCCAATGGAAATTAATTATTCAGTTTATACGGAAACGATCTACTGTATGACATTATAATTACCTGTCACCGGCTCCTGATACGCTTGCAATGGGCTCAGTTGCAGGTTTAATCGGGTAATAAGTAATGCCAAGTTCACCCTATTAATACAATAACTCCAACTTAATTAATGATAATTGCAATGAAAAGTTAAAAGATTTTGGGAGTTTACAGCAATGTCTTCACTCCAAGCTGAACTAAGGAGTTTCCGAAGGCGTTCGTTTCGCAATTTTCTCCTGGATCGGATCAAAAGGGCACCATGTGGCCCCAATGTGACGATTATGCAAGAAATAAGCTCAGCAAGATGGCGGCTCATTTCGACACATTCGCTGATGACGTCATCAGGATCGCATTCTATAAACGCGTAAAATTTAATTTGCTGTTTATCTTTTAGAAAACAAACTGGACAGTTTTAATACCTGCAATATCTTGCAATTGCTTATCCATCGGCGTCTTGCTTACTCCAAAACATGCAGCATACATATTTCGAAGTTCGTTAAAATTTGGCGAAACAAAGTCCAAATTTCGCCGTGGAAGCGAATTAAATGGTTTTCGTGCTCGATTCACATCCGTTGGCTCGTACCAAACTGACAAAAAAATAGAACCGAATTTGCATGCAGCAATAAGTCTTCACTCGTTTCTGTCATTCTAATTTAACGGTCGCTGGACCACGTGGTTGGACGTACAACTATTTTCGAATCAATTTGAAATCGACCAATAGGAACACGACATGGGGAGTATTTCCAATCATTTTCAAATCGACCAATAGGACCGCGATATGGGGTAAACGGTTTTTCAGAATGCGGATCCTTCACAAACACAACTAAACTCCAGTTACACACCAGCCTATGAAAAATCCAATTCCAAAATGTAAAATTTTTGCAATGGAATTTCCCAGAATCCGCTGAAAAAATCACGTGACAGAGTCTGATCACGTAATGGAACTACCTTTCCCGTCAGCCAATCAGGGAAACGCACTGCGATGACGTCACAACGCGTTTTTGGTCGGTGACGAGTTCACCACGATGACGTCACAACCGTGTCGGGTTGTTGGAATGCCTCATATTGCGCTACCTCATTACTCTACGTACCTTGGATTGCGGCAGCCAATCGCGATCGAATATTTGACACTGAGCTGAGAGAAAACATGGCGCTGTGCACGGTGAAGAGAAACGGGATCCTGGTTACGCTTGTGGGCACTTTATTCACAATTATTGGGTTTTCGACGCCTTATTGGCTTCAAAGCGATGGATTGGCGCCAAAAAACAAGTTCCACAATATCGGACTGTGGACGTTGTGCATGGACATGGCCGACTATAAACACCTGTATGAAACTCGATTTGACGGTTGTTGGTGGATTCCGCTGGAAGATATGTTTGAGATGAGGGATCAACTCGTTTCACCGCGTAAGTATCATGAAAAAAAACTACAGTTTTTCCCATTCTAGATAGTTAATAAACCAACCCACATTGAGTCATAACAGAAGTTTCAAGTAAAAATGTATTTTCAGTCGCCACACCCACCACTGTTGCCCAAACCCCAACTTCAAGTATCCTTAAATTACTACTTCATACAAACATTAGAGAAACAAAAAGAAAATTGCTATTTAGGTGTCTGTAAACGTTCTTTCACATTCTCGGTAGGAATGAATGTCATCAGAACAAAACTATTCTGTTTTTTTTACATTTGGATGGTTAAATATGATAAATATTATCATTTTATTTCTGCTCAAGGGAAAAAAGTAAATTACAGGTTTGCGATCAAGGACTTCTGATCCACCTTGAATGTGTAATTTGGATTGAGACATGCGAAGTATGTGTAGGCGTGTCCAGCAAAAAAACGTTTATAATTCTAAAATTTGATTTATATTTGTGTATTATTATAAATACCGTTTTCTGTGCATTTGATCGTTCGATTGGTCGATGCAAACAGGTAAGATGCGTTTATTGGCTGTCGCGCACCTGAAGCCCCCGCCCACCCCAGGACCACGCCCTCTTCGGGTGACTTGTCGAGGAAAACTCGGTTCGGCCATGTTTAGCGAGCTTTGTGCCTAAAAACTGCCACTGGTGCCGTGTTTTCGCCAAGTTTGATTCGTTAGCGGATAAGTGAACGTCGATCGACAGGTGAACGTTGGTTTTGAGGTTGTTTTTGGAGTTTTTATCGGGAATTGAAGAGGGAAAAAACGACAAAGGACGGTAAGGAGAAGGGCGGGGCTTTCGTTATAATCAACTGCGGGGAAAAAATAAACAGCATTTGTGACCGCAGAAGATGACTTCGAAGAAGTCGATGGTTCTTCTGGCATCTTACGCCTGCTTGACAATCTCCGTGGTTCTGGTGGTCATCGCTTTTGCCACACCTTATTGGCTAGAAGCAGATCCGAGATTGTACAGCATGCCTTTTCAAAAAATGGGACTTTGGCAGCAATGTTTTAGGAGCATCTATGTTGGCGACCCAGCCTATGGCACTTATTTCACTGGCTGCAGATGGATCTTTAATCCATGGACGACCGATTATCACAAGCTAAGGGCCGAATTCATTGAACAGCGTAAGTAATAACATCAATTGCGGCTCAGTAAGTTATTCAACTGAAACTTGACAAATTACATGTCAATTGTTTGTGATCAGGACTGGAAACTTTTGTCAATTGCAATGGGAATTTTGCAGAAAATAGTAGTGATTGTACTTCAAGGGGATTTGGTAATCAAGTAATTAACTGTTTTACAAGGTTTTAAACCAGGGAAAACGGAGAAAAGGGAATTTATCATAATTATTGAAAAATCAGGGAATTTTAAGGCAATCCATGGTATTTCCTCATCTACTCATGAATTGTAATTGCAGAGCTAGCAAGATTGTAGACTGTTTGTATCACTTTATAATTAAATCAGTTATCCATGTTATTTTTTTTATAATGCGAAATAAAATGTTCTTAAATAATTGATGATTTTCAAACGAAGAATGTAATGGTGCGGGTTAAGATCCATTAATCATGATTAGAATAGTCTTTTATTATCGAAGGTTTTGCCGGGATTGTATTATTATTTTTTATATTTGAAGTTTTGAAAATGAGGGAAAATTTGAAATGATCAGGGAATTCAAAAATTACAAATCAGTGGCAACCCTGAAAATGGAAATTAATGGAAATGGTGTGTTTTCGTGTTCGTTATTGAAATCAGAAGAAAACGTACGACTTCAGAATGCAGTTTTTATTATTCTTTGTAATGGATTGAAGCACAGACTGAAGTATATTGAACATAACACAAGTCACTAATTAGAGAGATGCTTATCTCGTTGCATTTTGTACTTGTAAGAAACCTTGCCAACTAAGAAAGCTGTTCATCCATGCGACACGAAAGATCTGTTTCTTATTCGTGTTGGATAAATATTCCTTCCCATTGTTTTGCATCACTTTCAGAAGGAAATGGGACAGTTTGGCCGTGTTTTTCTTTTTCCTGCTGTCGATTAGAACACCGAAGATGTGGTACGTTGCGGGTCCGTTGGATCGAGAAAGTATTCGGTGGGACAATGCGACAACCGAGTACACTCGGGAACACCTCCTTTCCATGCTTGGCTGATACACGGAGAAAAGAAATGCTTGATCTTCGGCCAAAATTTGCGAACGTTTCCTCGAGGCGTGACGGACTTGTTTCTCCAAAACTGTGTTTTACCGGCGCAAAATAAACCGCCAAGTCCAGAAACGAGTATTTCCTGCAGGAAACTCGCAGAACGGTTTTCATAATAGCCATCGTAACAAGTCCTTGACAAATGCCAATTCCCTTTCTTTCTGCGTAATTACGAAAGCGTGTTCCTTTTAAAAGAAAGATTTGAAGGTATTTTCTTCCTCATGGTCTCGCTTTCGATATTGTTGTTATACGAAGAGGTGTGGTGGCATTACACAAAATCATAAGGAAATTTGTCCTTGCTTTCCTCGTTCGTGTAGTGCCTTTTTTGTTTTCGTCTCCATCATGTGAAAACGGTATCTTATGACCTTTGTTTTCAATCGTGAATTTTTCTTTTTCCAGCATTCTTCATCGCAGTTCAAGTTCTGTTCACGATCTGCCTGGCCCTGGCTCTTCTCGGCTGTCTTCTGGTTTTCTTGTTCGCGTTCTGCTTGTCGTCGGACCGTCAAGTTTGCATGCTCTGCTGTATCAGTTTCGTCATGTTTTCTTCCGGTAGGTATAGCGGGGTTTGGTCCGTATAGGTCAGCGGTGGCGAACCTTCTTTACAGATTGAAACGAACCCGAGCTCAAAAGGTTTGCCATCACTGAAGATTTGTAGACAAACTCGTGAACTCGTAACTTGTTAATCCTTAAATTCCCGACATAATACGAGTATATCACTGTTATGGATAGATCCCTTTTGCTAATCTTGTACGGTGTTCATCGGCTTCACGCTTTTTTGTTTGTTCGTTTTTTGTCGCAGCTCTTTGCGGCACCATCTCGGTGATCGTGTTCGGGGCCATGGGCGACGGTAGACATTGGATGCCGTACCCCGAACACAACTACTTGTCGTGGTCTTTCGCCTTGGCCGTCATCGGTTCGTTCTTCGCTTGGGTGGCCGCGCTCCTCTTCTGGATCGAGGCGAAAAGAACCAGGAGACACATCGAGAAAGCAGAGATATACGCCATGCACGGCACCAGCAAAGCGTAGATCCCCAAGCACCGTCTTTTATTTTTGTTGTTGTTGGAAGAATGCATGTTTAATTGCCCAAACCTGGATTTTTAATACCGTATTCTAAAGTTCTTTGCGACTCATTTCCAAGCCGTGGGAATGTATACTACAATCTCATTTTTGCGTAAGATACTGCTGTTAATTCGGCATGCCATTTGATATGATCTGAGAAAGGAGAGTTTGAAGATGGGTCAACTGCAACATTCCACGTTTGTATTTGAAACAAACCGTCCATTTACATTGCGTGTTTTTATATATGTATATCGTTTTATGCCAACTGTAATGTGGCACCAGTATTTTAAAATCACTTAGTTTTAGACCGCATTTTCATAGATCTGATTTATGGTGCACTGTAACGTGGCACAACGATGTTGTAAAATGTGATGAAGCATTCTGGTGATGGTGTAATTGGGAAGTAAAGTAGTTACGTATACAAGTGTAATTTCTGCCTTAAACTGATCCCGTCCATATCGACAATGTATAGTTATTTGGATTAATTAAATGAAGTCGTTTGTAAAGGTTGTCTGCATATGTGTTTCTAATTTTAGGAACTGCAATGTTGGGAAAATATGGTGATGGTATTCTATATAATCAGAATTATACAAGAAAACCCATAATTTTTGCGTTGCTGTTCGTATACTTTTGCAAAGAATTGAATTTTGTATTACATTTTGGAAACAAGATCAGAACGAAAATGTGTTACAGTAATTTGGTTTAACAATTAGGTTTCCTATGATTGAGTTATCTTACACAATAAGTATACTTGGATAATTCACGTAGGAGGTCCGTAAACTTTATAAAAGTTTAGCACAAAATTTAGTGAAATTAAAATTTTAGCAGTTAATAACTCGGAAAACAAAATATTGGAAAAACACCATGAGATTCATTTATAATTTCATTAAAATTTAGGAAAAGTAAGTTTAATGCAAGTTCACCTCTTCCAAAAATAACTATATACTGTACATTAATTTAGGAGGAACAAAATCATTCAATGCCTTCCAAAGCTCGATTTATCATATGGATTTCCGGTAATTGTGATTTTTGTGACTATCGATCGAGGGTACCGACATAATTTATGCACAATCCCCCACCGGTGACGTCACATTGGAATTTTATACGTAAAAGATAAACCCGGGTTTTCAACTACGGTTCAAAGTCTGCGTCAGTGGTTGTCACGTGACCTGCATAGTTACGCCTATATAAACTGCCAAAAAGTTCACTTCCTGACTTTGTTCGCATCCCTAAAGGTTTGGATTGTTGCGCAAAGGGCAGATTACGAGTCAGTTAGGTATTTTACAAGCGCTTTATGCGAGAATCCGAAAAGGTGAGTAAGTAATTAAATGGTAAGTTTTGTTTTTATAGGTGGAAGGTGTGGCTCAAGTCAACTTTTACACAATTCAAGATGGCAGCCAGTAGTTATCCACCAACAACAGGTTGTTAGCCACCCAAAAATGCTATTTTAAACTTTTTAAACCTCACAATTGTATCTTGAAACCATGCAGGCTTTTAAAGCTAGAGTATCTTCGATGCTATGTTTGATTTGTTATGAATCTTGTCACCATGGCAACTGATTTGTATAACTTTTTTTTATCTCCCCCACTAGGGCTGTTTCTGTTTGGATTCATAGTGGCTTTCGCTTCGTCTTTGCTCTTACTTATTTCTTTCTGCAGGTACAGAAGGTTTTCATTTAAATATGGAAAGTTTTTGAGTGAAATTGTATTGATTTTTGCATTTTCTAGCCCATTCTGGTTGGAATCATATCCAGAAACTTACAACAATTTCGTCCGTTTGGGACTTTGGGAAGTTTGTTTTGATCAATTTCGATTCCCCAAATACCAGTTTGATAGAAGATTTCATGGATGTCACCATGTCTACAGTGAAGAGTATCGAGTTATACAGGAATGGTTGTTGCCAGGTGAATTTCTAATAATTTTTAGAAGTTAGTACACGCCTACTTAAAAGTCCCAGTTCTGCTGTTCTCAATTTAATGCGCATCAATAAACAAAAGTGCAGGTTTAAAAGGGTAAAATTTATTGTTATATTAATATGAACTCTGGAAATATATTAAAATACTATTTAAACATATTCGATATTTTTTGGAATTCAAAAAGGGTGCGAATGTCGAGAACACCTTTAGCTAAGAAATTCATAAAGATGAATAAAACCCTCAAACGTTGCGCTTTGCTTTACTGTTTTTGCACGTAATTAAAGCTTTTGACATATTTTCGAAGTGGAAAATGAGAGTCGCTGGGCTTGTTTTACAGGATGGTACTTGTTCGTGCAAGCGCTGGTCGCGATCGCATTTTTGTTTTCGCTTCTCGCACTTTGCGCCGCCAGCATTGCGCTCATGAGATTCTTCCTGCGGTACGAGTGGCACATCATCGCATCGTCGTTCATCATGGAATGCATAATCAGTACGTAAATCCGTCGTGATTTCAACCGGATAAAAGCGCACGGGATTTCAAATTGAAATATTTCGATTTCAACAGCGGTGTCGTTGTTTCTCGGAGTGGCCGTGTTCGGGGGCAAATGTTGGGAGCGTGACTGGCTACTTTACCCGAATTACAATCACTTGTCTTGGGCTTACGGCCTTGCCGTCGTATCAATGTTTGGTCACGCGTTGGCTGCAGCTTGCTTTTTCATTGTAAGTTCCCTGACAATTTTTCATTATTTCCGGCATTGTCACTAATTTGTTTTGTTTTTTTCTCCCTCATTTTTTTTTAGGAAACTTTACGAGCCAAGGAGCGGAAAAGAAAAGCGCATACTTTGGTTTTCAAGATGGATTCCGCAAGCTCATTTAGATATTAGAAATTCAGGGAATGTACCTACTCGGTGGATGACGTAGAAGGTTTTTTTCAGCAATCTCAAGAGCAATTGCTCATTTTCATACGGAACTTGTAAAAGTTGTTCCATGAGATATTATGTATATATCGGTATTTTACAGTTTTTTTTTTTAAGGAATTTGTACGGTGTATTACTGGGGAGTTAGTTTTTACTTTTTACTATCGTATACGTTATTTGTAGATTAGATAATTGTATTTCCTTTTCCTACCTGGTACGTTGCACCCGTTGCACAGATCCAGTAAGTAGTCCAACGTCTCCTGCGGCACGTTCCCGTCCAAAACGACAAGCGGTGCTTTCGCCAACAACTCGCGGTACCGCGACACCTACAAATTCGTGACTTAATACGACTAGCAATAATCATTGACAGAAAGTGTAAATCGTACTTACGTATGGTATCGATATTTGGTTATGGATGTCCATGTCTCCAACCCCAAAGAAACATTCCCCGGCCGCGTTTAATGTGACCGCGTACGTTGATGTTGAGTAATTTTCCAATCTCCTGATTCTTGATGTATCCTGCGAAGATAACATAGTAATCCATTTAAAACCCGAGTTACTGCATGCGGAAACATCATAATGTAGATAAATGGCCCGCGTTGAAAAATGTTTCGTATCCGAATTCGGTGATTGAAGATGCGCGTCAAATCCAAGTGACATGGTTTTGGTAATGAAATTTTGAAAATAAAAATCACTTTGTGAATCCTTCCTTCTCGGGGGACATGTTGTGAGGAACCCACCCATGCAAGATCCCTAACACCGGATGTTTATGTACATGTGTTGAGCATGTGGGGGGGGGGATTCACGAGAAGAGAATGTAACGGGCAGTATCTTTGCGAAATCCGAAGAGAAAACAAATCAATTCTTTAGAGTCAATTATTCAGTCAAACCCGTTATATTTCATCCGTTGTTACCATCCGTGTGTACAAGCAGCACTCCACACGTTTCGGGGAAGGCAAAAATGAAATGGCGTAAAAGCGATGAGGAAAGTAAAAACAATGAATTTGTTAATGAAATATATAGATTTTGAACAAAATACATTCTTAACAATAAAAGCAACAAAACTTTGTACAGAAATCAAACGTGTTCATCAAAAATAAAGTTACGAAGCATTATTGAGAGAATCACTTTTGCCACTTTGGTGAAAATTGGTAATAATTTGCGATCTATTTAAAACTTCCAATCGATAAAATCTTTTCTGTGGCTGGAAAGGTTTCATTACTTGAC
>WWPM01020613.1:0-24085 GCA_023279145.1 Glomeris maerens
CGTTTCTGGGCCATTTCTGGCGCTAATTTATCCGGATTGCCGACCACAAATTTCTGTTACGGTTGGATTCGAAATGGCGGATTACGCGTCATGCAGTTGTGATGGCATGTTACGACCCTTCGTATTCGACCGAACATTGCATGGGCGCCGCCATCTTCTTTCTGAGGCGAGCCAGGAAGGAAAGGGCGTCTGGCACGGCTGTCAGCAAAAATGACGTCACGTACTCCTCAGAAATTTGATTTGCCGAACGAAAAATCAGCTCTGATTACTGAGGCCCAAATGGATTGCCAACTTCTCTGGTTCAGCGCATTATTTACATGAACCTGCCAGTTCTGAATGTCCTAGAACAATTACAAACGTTTTTTGGCAGTAATAAACCTCTCACATTTGTTAACATGGGGAAAATAGGCAAAAGCTCCAACTTGCATATCCGCGCTAAGGGTGTTCTGATTGTCTGATTCGAACGCGGGTAGCACCATCGGATTCATCGCATTATTTTCATCATCCCTACCTGTTCCGAGTGTCTAAAAAAATTTCGAAAGTTATCATTCATTTTTTAACAAAATAACCTCCCTTCCCATATGTGAACATAAAGAAATTTTCAACTTGGAATATGACTATTAGGTGCATTGCAGCTGAAGGTCCAACAACAGGTTTGAGCTGTTCTCTTTCATTCAAAATTTGTTTGGCTTGCTGTGCAGATTGCTTGTGCTTGCTAAGGAAAAATTTTCGGATATTGCTGCTTTTGGTTTTGGTGTATTTTTATTTCCAGATTTTTCCACCCTGCATTCAAGAAAGATTTTCAGCTTGCTTCAATAGAATTTTCTTCATCAACTGGTAAGTACTGTAAATCCGCGATAATAAGCCTGTCGCGAGAATACGCCGGTCTCGAAAATAAACCAGGTTAAATAATCAAAATTCTCAAAATAAGCCCGTCTCGAAAATATGCCCCCTTCAATTGGATTTCCCGATATACACGACTAAGAAATTCATTAAACCTAAAAAATTAATAATTCAGTTCAAAAATTTCATTTCCTATCATTAAAATCACAAAAAATCATTTCCTATCATTAAAATCACAAAAAATCATTTCATACGCATTTCATTGAGCATAAGACATTGCGATGTGCATATTTCATTACATAAACGCGTCCTCGGTGACTTGATATTAACAAAATAAGCCGGTGTCGAAATTTAGCCGGTCTCGTAAATTAGCCTAGTCAAAAAGGAAAAATTAAAAAAATAAGTCCGGGCTTATTATCGCGGATTTACGGTAAATAATATTTGTGATCTGTTGCCAAATAATTTTAATTTCGGTATGTATTTGTGATGTAGAATGCCAATATTAATATACATGTTAACTATTTTAAAATGTATAAGGTATTAGTACAAACTTAATATGCTGAGAAACATGTTGATTGAAACGAAATTTGCATACCCCCCTTGGAAATGCTTCCCAGCTAATCTCGTGAACACAGTGAAGCCACGCAGGTCAGCACGTACTTGCTGTGCAGTACTTTTCCAAGGGGTCCTGCAAGACATCAGTTTCCTCATAACTCCGCCATTTATTATCTGAATTTCAATCGGTTTAAGTTTTGTGCAAAGTTATTTTGTGAATGACTTTGACTGGCACCTTTTGCCTTGACCGAAACGTTGCCAATAGCTTGCCCCGTCCGTGTTACCTAACACGCACTTACATTTCTCGCACTATTCCTCATATTCTTCCAGCAATTGGGTTTGGCCCTTCAAAACCGGACACACTGTATTGTGCAACTTTCAATCAATTCCTCCTGTGTAGATTTCGTTCAACCATGTTGAGGCTTGGGTTACAAGTACTTTATTTTCTATTTTCCTACAATTTATAGGCACATGAAACAAAAGACCTAGGGTGTGTTAAGTGGGTCAAGGAAAGGGGTGAAAGGGGAAATTTGGATAAACAAGATAATAAACACGTACTAAATATAAATGATGAATCGGCAGTAAGCGAGGGCTTGACATCCTCCCCACCATGGTCTTCCACTTCAAGGGGGGAGACCAACTGTATAGGGCGGGCCATTAGGGAGCCCGTCTGGGTACGGAGGATGCAAGTGCGAACCTGGCCGTCCCTGCCCACTTTCAGGTCTTCAATGCGTGCCTTGCTCCTGATGTGACAGTAGAGGGCAATAATAGAAGCAGGGCTCAAATAAAAACTTAAAATTGTGCGCAACAAAAATAATACCGGTAATACAAGGTGAGACCGGAAAGTTCGGTGAATGACTCGAAAAAAGGCACATGGAGAAGTATTGCAGGAAAAACAATTTACTGTCCTTCAAAGTAGGCCCCCTGGGCCACAATGCACTTTTGACAACGTGTGTACAACTGTTGCAGGGCTTGTGAGAAGTTCTCTTTCGGTTCTCTTCGGAGCTGCCTTGTCACAGCAGCTTGAATATCCGGAATGTCCAGAAATCTGTGTCGTTTCATTGAAGATTTCAAATGTGGAAACAGAAAGTAGTCCGGAGGTGACAGGTCAGGGGAATACGGAGGGTGGTAAAGTTCGGGAATCTGTTTCTGTGCCAGGAATTGCTTGACCTTAGCAGCGACGTGAGCAAATGTCAAGAGAGTGAATTGGACACCAACAAATCGCAGTTATTTGAGTGAGGTATAATTAAGAAGAAATGGTTTTGAAATTGATGAATGGAAATATTGTCTTGCGAAACAGATTCACTTTTTTTTAATGTTTTCCATTATACAGGCAATACAGTACAAATTATTGTGAATGCCATATTCATATGTTAACTTCAGACTTGTTAAAAATATAATTGAATATTTTAGCAAATGAACCTTAGATATTGCAATATTAAGATGTGTAAAATACGATGAAAAGCATTTTATATTATGAATAACCTTTTTAAATATGGAATAAAATAAAATATCATTTTTTACTAATTTGGTCAATTTTATTTATAATTTTAATGTCAATTTTAATTTTTAAACTGAATTTTAAAAATTTATAACAATTCCTGCAATAAATTTAAAATTACTGATTCAATTTGCACATGCGCATTAGTTTTTTTGCAGTTCCGGCCAAGATGGCTTGACTTTAATCCATGTGACTTAAAGATAAAGTGTATTCCAAGAATCCCAAAACGCTTTCTAAGTTAAAAGACTGCAATTCAAACACAAATTGAAGGACTTGATGCGCTGCCAACTTTAGTCTATAATTCGAAATTTTGATATTCACTTGCGCACGCAATTGCACGTGATGGCAGCAGTCACGTCGAATGTGTTATTTCTTAATTTTAGAGTACAGACCTCGTTTCTGTAATGTGCATGAAGTGTTTTCTAAGCTGTCTTTTGTCATTTCATTTTAGTTTTGGGAAGCGCTTTATTTTTGTTGCCCGTTCCTCGCCATTTTGGCCGAAATTGCCAAAAAAAAAACCTAAGTGCATGTGCAAAATAAATTTAGTGGTTGCTATTGCATAATCCCAAAGTTTGAGCAAATTATATACCGCAGACTTTGAGATATTACACTTTCTTTTTGGGGCGCTTACTTATTGTCACACTGTATGTATTGTGACGGAATCTTACCTCAATCGGTGGGTTCTTGGCCCTCGATATACGTGGTTCACCGCACAAAACTGTTAGGTTGATCTACTTTAGTGGGGGTTCCGGAATGTCAGTTCCGGAACTCTCCATCGACGAAATTACACCTAACTCACACAACACTCGTAATAGGCTTTATTAGTCAAAATATTACCCACTGCGGTGCTCCTCGGAATCGCTTCACACCCCTGTTACTTTTGCATAATCTTATGCTATTGGGTGGATTTGATGCGCGCTCGTGTTCCCCTCGAACTTTGCGAGTGAAGTCCTTCACCTCCGCTCTCCACGCCGGCTGGCAATCAACTCCTCGATCGAAACGTTCCATTTCGTTCCATCTGTGACGTCAAACGCGTCACAGATGGTACAAAACGTCACACTTTCGAATTTCGGCCTGGTGGCCTGATTTTGGGGCGGGGCGTCATCACAGTGACGATATCACCGCGATCATCGCATCTCGCGAACACTTTTATCACCTCCTCATTAGAGCGAGGAACACAGTGTAATTTGCGTGTCACGTTACGTGGCACGTTGCCCCTCCTCTTTGAAGCGAGGGGACGGAGAGGTGCGGATCATATCCGTTACATCGCCCCCCGCCTCTTGAAAATTTCGGGAATACTTTCCCGAACGCATGTTCAACCCACCCACGTTTAATACCTCTGCTACGATACCAAACGACTGGTAGTTTCAGCTCATCCGAGAAACAACCACTACATTGATCCAGTGCCCCCAGGCCTAATCACAGCATTAAGCTTCGCCTAACGAGTTAACAGAACTCTAACAAATATAATGCTAACTATACCTGTAACAAAGGGTAAACTCTTTTTCACACCTACAAGGGTGAACGCAAACATCTATCTCTTATTAAAGAGAACTAAATGTAAAGCAGATCTCTTCAGGCTTTACTGTCTGTAGACTAAGGGGAGGTACTGTAGCTTTCGAGATCCGCAAACGTTCCAGCCGGACCCACACATCCCGTGACCCGTCAAGCGAAGTCCACGATGATGGAGAATGGCGAGCCTTCTCGCGCTCGGTATCCCCTTCTCGCTCCATTGACTAATCCCCGGGAGTCTCCAAGACCCCGTCTCCCAGACTCACCTAACAAAAACCTTAGAACCAACAACAACATTAAACAGAAAACAATAACCTCCAACTTCACTATCGTAGATCTCAGGTGGGTACTGGAACACAAAGGAGCTGCAAAGTCACAGCTGCAAAGTCACAGCACATCCCGTGACCGGTCTAGCGTAGTCCACGGAGATGGAGAAAGGCCAGCTCACACGCTCAGAATCCTGTTCCTAGTCCCAGTTCACCCAGCCCTATTTCATCAAGACAGCGTCTACCAGATCCATTCCAGGCTACTGAAATCCATTCAAACTCAAACACAAAACAGAAAACAAAATTAACATAACCCCTATCCCCCCAGTTAATAAAAATAAAATTACTCATTCACACTATTAAATTACATCCCAACAAACTAGTCCAACACATATTCACACCAAACAGAATTAAACCGAAAACCAGACAAAAAAATAAATTTCCCTGGTAAATTAAATTTATACTAAATTGCTTACGTACGAGGGGTGATCCAAAAAAAACCGGACTGATTTATTTGTGGGCGGAGTTTTCATAGTACCGCTATCTGCTACTAGGTGGCGTATAGAGTAAGATTCGGACAATTCAGTGCTACCTAGGGTATTGCTAAAAAAGGCTCCATTGGATTGGTGCAAATTTTTGTAGTGACAGTGGTGTCTTGTATTCGTCGTTTTTTGCAATGGCCAATTTACATGAACAGCGAGCTGCCATAAAATTTTGCTTCTTGCTTGGAAAATCTGGCACAGAAACTATTGAAATGTTAAAAACGGCCTATAAGGATGATGCTCTTGGGAAATCTCAAGTGTTTGAGTGGTTTTCCCGTTTCAAACGAGGTGAAATGTCAATTGATGACAAACCTCGCTCTGGTCGTCCTACCACAGCCCGAATCGAAAAAAATGTTAAAAAAATTAACAAAATCATCCGTGAAGATCGACGACGGACCATTAAAGAAGTTGAAGAGCTCACTGGAGTGACTTGCACTTCAATACAGCGAATTTTAAAGCAAGATTTGAAGATGAAAAGAGTGGCTGCCAAATTTGTTCCTCGGGTGCTGACTGATGAACAAAAACAACGCCGCCTGGAGGCATGCTGTTCTTTGAAAGAAGAGTACCAAAGTGATCCAAATTTTTTTGCAAAGGTCATCACAGGTGACGAATCTTGGTGTTATGGTTACGACCCTGAATCAAAACAACAATCAAGCCAGTGGAAGACTTCAAGTTCGCCCCGCCCCAAAAAAGCTCGGCAAGTGAAGTCAAATGTCAAAACAATGCTGATGTGTTTTTTCGATGCGAGAGGAATCGTCCACTCAGAGTTTGTTCCTCAGAGTCAGACGATTAACCAATTTTTCTACCTGGAAGTATTAAGAAGATTGCGCAACAGCTTGCGGCGGAAGAGGCCTGATTTGTGGCAGTCGGGTGAATGGTTTTTTCACCATGACAACGCGCCTGCTCACACAGCCCTGTCTGTGTGTCAATTTTTGACAAAAAATGGGATGACCCCTGTGCCCCACCCCCCCTATTCACCCGACCTTGCCCCCTGTGACTTTTTTTTATTTCCGCGAATGAAAAGAGTCTTGAAAGGAAAACGCTTTGCTGATGTTGATGAGGTGAAGAGAAAAACCAAGGAGGCGCTATCAAGCATCACAGAAGATGAATTCCAGAAATGTTTTGAACAATGGATTAAAAGATTGGACAAGTGCATCAGTGCCAATGGAGATTACTTCGAAGGATCTTAATAGTAAATTTGTTTGTTTCAAAATAAATACAGAAATAAAAAAATTCATTTCGTTTTTTTTTTGTTCATTGCAAAAAACGACGAGTACAAAACACCAGTGTCACTACAAAAATTTGCACCAATCTAATGGAGCCTTTTTTAGCAATACCCTAGGTATCACTGAATTGCTCGAGCCTTACTCTATACGCCCCCTAGTAGCAGATAGCGGTACTATGAAAACTCCGCCCACAAATAAATCAGTCCGGTTTTTTTTGGATCACCCCTCGTATTTACAAAAATTTTGAAAATAACCCGGTTGGGAAGGGATACACCCAGGAAAAGGAGTTTTACCCTGCAGCCACCTATTTCCCCGTGGAGGAAACAAGTTATGAGCAGAACCAGCAGGTATCGTCTAAGGGTGCAAAGTTAACTCTCCCTGAAAGCCAACACCTCATGTAAAATCCGCTAATTGGATCCGACACTAGGAGAACCGGTAGCATAGAAGGAGGAAGAAATAGAAGAAATCACCTATCCTGTCCCGCTGTACCCCTAAACCAGAGCTTTCACTTGCCTACCCAGCTATTCTGGGGGTATAGATTGGCTTCAGACAGGGTGCGGATAGTAGGAGAAGAAAGGTTGCTCTGCAGGTTGAAGAATGGGGTTAGGATAACCTACAGGACCTTGTCACAATCAGGTGTTGAGTCACGTTCGGATATCACAGTCAGTAGATTTTAAGTTAGTCACAATCGGGCTTGTCGCAATCGGTGTTTGGGGATGGGCTTCATAACCACACCCACGTTGGTACCCCCTACTCTCTCGCCTTTTGCGTGGGGGCTGACGTCATCCTCCTTGATGTCCACCATTATGACGTCATCGTCGCTGTCCACCGCTCCTCCCACAGCCCCCAACGCCTCATCGTCCTTCCTACGCTGAGGTGCGTGCTCCTCCTCTTCCATCGTGGAGTTGTCCATCGCTCGGAGAAACTTCCTGCACCGTTAGGCCTTTGGTAGGCCATCCGGAATGGCTGGGCCCATCGCCGAATGCCTTCCTCTTGCCCGGTCTCGCCTGTCCTGTGGAGTCACCCCAGTTACTGGTCATCAATCTCTGCCCCTCTCCGTATGGGAGCACACATTCTCCATCGGTTGGAGTAGAGGAGTAGGACAGTTCCCTGTCCCACTCGTCGGTGACGTTTACTGGGGGTGGGTCGCCCTTCTGGTGCCTCAGGTCTATGGCCCCCTCGTTCCCTCGTCAGCTGCTGGCGGACACTGTTTGTAAAGGACCTTGGGCGTGACACCGCTACTCTCCCCATAGGCTCCTCCCAGCACCCTGCAACCGCCTCCTTTCCGGACATACCTTGCTTCTCTTTCCCTGGTGCCTCCGCTGATCTTGTTGGCGGCCGCCAGGAGCTGGGCCCCGGCTGGTCTTGGGCCGGACGCTGCAGATTCCTCATGACTGCCGTGAATGCGTCCCCAGTCACTGACGATGGTATAACCACGAACCTCCTCGTCCGTGGAGCCGGGATCGGTGGAGTCTGCGTTGAAGCTCCTGGCGGAGACACCGGTCGCAGAGGCCGTCTCTCCAAAACTTTGCGCTGCGGTGGACTTCATCCCCAGCTGGGTCGCCTGCCTAGGTGGTGGAGCTGGTGGTCCTCGACTCTCCTGCAAAGGAACATGATTAGGGCTTACCTGATGGTGCTCAGATGTCGATGGGGGCTGGCCTTCGCGTCGAAATCGGAATGGTTCCAGTCGGTTGTACTGGATCCGGGCTTCTAGATAGTGCCGGGAACAGACTTCCTCATCATCACCTGTCCGCTGCCGTACTGCCTGGCAAGAGTTCACTCCGTTTCCTGGCGCAACCTCTCCTTCTTCGACAACAGCCTCTTCCCTTTGGCTCTCCACTTCGGGTCATCTTTGGGCCTCGCCCCGTAACTCTTCTCTGCAGGTCTTCATTGGTCCGCTCTCGAGGTCTGGGGATTGGCCGCCCTGGTCCCAGCTAGCCCTGCCGGCTTACCTTTCGGTCCCCCTCCATCCACGGCCCCCAGAGCCTCCTGGGAATGCCACTTGCATGACCATCCCCGGCCCAACTTGGCCGCCCCGCAGAGTCACCGCTGGCAATCCTCCTCGACGACACTGGGCACCGGGACCCACCTCTCGATTTCCTCCACCTCGTGGTACCAACGTCGTCCTGCTTTCCTCGGTCAACCTTACAGCATCAGGTGGTTGGAACTCCGCCATTGGGCGATGGATGGCGACGCGTCACCGATGTAGGCCGCGATAGGTCAACCAAGGGAAAGCGCCCCCAGTCGGGTTGATAGTCTGGGTCGGTGAAAACATATTCCTCGAACCGACTTGCCCGACTTTACCCTCTATCACAGCGCCATTATCCGTGGCCCCCTGGGCTCGTGGGGTGGCACTAATTGCCAATCGCCTAAAACTAGGCCCTACCTCTTGAAGATCGACCTTCGGCATGACCCGGCTGGTGTAGGGGCCTAGCTCCACGACCTCCGGTAGGTCTGTTTGGTCCATCTCTATCGTTGCTTCTGGGGCCTCACCCTCAGAAGCGGTATCGAAATCGGTGTCGTCCCTATTTTCCATCTCGACCTGCGAAATTATTGTTACATCAGTAAACAATTAAAGGAATTTATACCCTCGTAAAGAGAGATTTTTTGAACTTCCCTACGCAGTCAAAACTAGATACAGTCTATTTTCGCGCATGCGCATGCACACACAACGAGAAAACGACGTTCAACTGGTTTTCGGTCGATTAAAATCAGTTCACCCAATTTTCACCCCTAAATTACTCAACCGGTTTCTAATTTTCCAAAAATTATCCAAAACCGATTGCTTGTAATCACCGACTTACCCTTTGCGACCATTTTGAATCTCCGAGCTATTAAAATTAGCAAGCATGCAATCTTCTTCGTTAAACCGACCGTCTTCAATAAAATTTGCAAATTTATCGAATTTGACTCACCTGGCATTACGTCGCGCCTATTTTAAGCTTCGACTACCGAATCAAATCTATTTCCGGTCGCGATTAACCAATCGCGCCATCAAGCAAACGTGCACCAATTAAAACAACGTGTTAGGCCTAGCCCCGCGTTGCCTCAAAATTTCGCTAAAATACGGAAAATCTCAAGCCATCCATCCAATTTATCCCATCCCTATCGTTAAAAACTTTATTCCACACGTTTTAAAGCTAAATTTATCCTCCAATTCGAAAATAATTAACTATTTTACACAAGTTTTTCGACCGCGGCCACGTGTTAGGCCTACGATTGCATGCAATTTCGCCATTTCGCGACTCAAATTTCGCTACTAGGCGAAAAATAGTGGTTAAATAACATTTCACTTACTTTCAGCAAGCAAATTTCCAACGGATTAGGGAAGAATGGTTATTTGATGGCTGGTTTTCTCAAAGAAAACAATGATGTTTCGCCACTCGGCGAAAACTGACGAAAATACGATTTTGGTCGGAGATCATGACAAATTAGGAAACGACCGGTTATCCTAATTGCCTTTAAACGAATTTAATCGTACTATCGCTCCTGTTTGAGCCTAAAAACTCCACTAAAACAAGTAAAACAAACCAAAACTTCGGTGCATGCTGCCCACACTACTTGCGCTCGGAGACACTTGATCGCAAGTGACGAATTGCAATTATTCCGCCGATCAAAACGATCGCTGATGTCAATAGACCTAAGGACCAATTTTGCATTGCTAATTTGGCTGCCATTACTGGCCTCGCCACAAATCAACGTTTTACGCGCAAACCAATCACAAAATTGCCTTTTAATCGTCCAAACCGCCAAACTTAAAGGAATCAACTTATCATTGTAAGTTTCCGCGAAACTCTCATCTTTTATGGAGTCAACTTACTTCTGGGTTTCCGAGCGCAACTGAATTGACATTAAGCGCTACTATTTCAAACGCTATTTCGGGAAACGTGCAGTACAAGGGCGACAATTACGCAACCACCATTCCTGGATTTTTGCTCAGTCGCTTCATCTCAAATTGGCAACTTGGATTGCCCCCTACACTGCTGCTCAACATCGCAACAAATTCGCTCTTAAATAGAAACCTGGCCCTGGTTTTTGGCTCGAATAAAAGTAGTAAATTTACCTATTCGGCATTAAGTACAAAATTAATTCCTTTCGCGTAAATTGTATTTCTTAGCTCTGGGTCTCCCACGAGCTAACTTCTCGGGTGGGGGAATTACCAACCCCGGTATGACAGGCTCTACAAATGGAGTTAGCTGAACAACATTTACGGTGCTGGTCTTGCTGGTCTTCTAACTCGTTTCAACTTTACCACGTTACCAGACCCACTATCTTGTAGGGACACACCCTCCTAGCGGCAAGCTTCACACAGACTTTGCGGTTTGCGTCCGACAGCACATGGTTGGCCTTCCATACTAAATCTCCTATCCGGAAATTCGGAAGTCGCCGACCCTTGTCATAATACTTCTTCTGCTTGGCTGCTGCCTTGTCCATATTTCCTTTCACAAAATCACAGACAGCCGCGAGGCGATCCTGCAACCTATGCGTGAAACGTCTCACCTCTCCATCAGTTACCGGTGTAACATCCTCCTCTATCGTCTCCGGGCCCATCTCCTATGGGAACCGTAGCATTCGCCCATACAATACCTGACAGGGAGCCTGCCCAGTGGTCTCACTCTGCGTCGTATTTATGACAAACTGCAATTGCCGTAAATGAACATCCTAATTTTGGTGTTCTACTGTGTATATCCTCAACATCGTTTTCAGGACTCTGTTGACTCTTTCTGTGAGGTTAGTTTGCGGGTGCTACACAGTAGTCATCTTGTGCTTGACTCCCGCTGCCTGGCACATTTCTGCTAACACCTCAGAGGTAAACTAAGTACCCTGATCAGATAGGACACACTTAGGATACCCCTTCTCAGTAAAAAGGCGGTCCAAACAGTCAGCAGTCAGTTTAGCCTTCGCCATGCAGGGAGGAAACAAGTTTACCCACTTAAAGAAATAGTCCACCACAACTAGTAAATACTAGTTTCCATATGGACTTCTTGGGAGGGGGCCCATTACGTCCATCCCAAGCATAAACCAGTGCTCAACAGGATCAGTGTGCCCTAATAATCCTAACGATAGCGGACAGGCGGCTTTCGCCTTTTGACACCCCTGGCACCCTCGGCAATAGGCCCACACATCTTTCCTCAGCCCCTTCCAGTAGAGGAGCTCTTCAATTCTCCTGGCTGTCTTGGCTCTTCCTAAGTGCCCGGCCTGTGGTGGGTCGTGGTACTGTCTAATTATTTGGAAAAGAAGGGCCTTCGGCACCATCGTTTTCCACAACCCTCTCTCTAACACCTCCTCACCTGTTGCTCTTCTAGGTGACCGATATATCTTTAAGACACCGCGGTCCACAATGTAATCTTTTGCCAAGTCCAGCATTTCGGGGTCGCCTGTAACCCCTCGTCTGCTCGCAAACCTGTTACATGGAGATACAGCAGCCTGGTAGGGTACTGGTCAAAAGGCGCCACCTCCATGACCATTGCTTTCATGAGATTTTGATCGGCACCCAACGCCGCCCGTACAGGATTTCTTGAGAAAGCATCGGCTATCTTATCCGTTTTCCCCGGCCTATACACAACTGTGAAATCCAGGTCTTGCACCTGTAAAGACCATCGGGCCAAACGACCAGCCGGGTCCTTCAAATCCTGCAGCCAACACAAAGCTAGGTGATCCATTACCAGGGTAAAGTGACGATAATCTGTATACTGGCAAGATTTATTTATCGCCCAGATTACAGCCAAACACTCGAGATGGCATCCCGAGTAGCTTGCCTCGGCCTTGGTAAGTCCGCGACTTGCATAAGCAATCGGGAGCTCCAAGCCCTCATTATCTAACTGCAACAACGCAGCCCCTATACCAAATCCAGAAGCATCTGTGTGAATAATTAACTCACGGTCGAGGTCCGGAAGAGCAAGTTGGGCATTACCAGTCAGTTCTCCTTTCAGAGCCTGAAAAGCTGACTCCTGCTCTTCCCCTGATTTCCACTGACCATCCTTTCTCATCAATTTTGAAATCGGTTTGGCCAAAGTCGAAAAGTTGGGAACAAACTTCCTATAATACCCTGCCAACCCAAGAAATATCTGAATTTCCTTTGGACTTTTCGGTCTAGGGTAAATAGCAACACTTTCAGCCTTTGCAGTCTGGCCCAGGAGCTGATATTCCTCTGCACAGATCTGAAGCTTCTTGGGTTGGACCGATAGGCCTGCGCATGCCAACGCTTCAAAGAAAGTCCTCGTATGTAGGTAGTGCTGCTCAATTCCTTTAGAGTACACCACCGTATCATCGAAGAAAGGGCCAACAAACTCGCGTGCGATGTCCCCCAACGCCTTATCCGTCATTCTCTCGAAGGTCGCCGGTGCATTGCGCAAACCGAAAGGCATGACCTTGAGCTGTCATAACCTGTGGTGTGTGATGAATGCTGTTCTCTCCCTGTCTTTCTCATCCAATGTGACCTGGAGAAAACCCTTATAAAGATCATAGATGGAGAAACAGTCCAAGGTTCCCAACCTCGAGAATATGTCTTCCGCATCGGGCATAGGATACGAATCAGCCTTCGTCAGGGCATTCAACCTCCTAAAATCGATACATAATCTGAAAGTTTCTCCTTTCTTGGGGACAATCACTACGTTCGACGCGCACGGGCTCTTGGACTTCTCAACTATTCCTTCCACTATGAATTCATCCAGGAGCTTGCCGAGCAACTCCCTTTTCGTTGAATTCATAGGCCTACAATACTCCTTGAACGGTTTATGATCTCCACTGTCAATCACATGTCGCACTCCAACAGCGCAACCTGGGGTGAACCATAATATCTCCCTAAACTCATGGTAGAGGTCGATAAACTTCTGCTGATGAGATGGTGGACACTGCGAGTTCTCAATTCGAGTCTTCCACGACTGGAAAACTGCATCTTCCGTGTCTGAAATCTTCGCTAATTTTACAGGGCAAGGACCAAAAGGTATGGACTCTGTTCCCACTTGAGCTAGAGTCCATCTACCATGAGGCAAATCCAGTATTATCTCAGCTCGTTAGACAAAGTCTCTTCCCAAGATCACTTTCTCTTGGGTCAACCCTGTCACCACAAAGTACTGCGACTTAAATCCTCCTAGCCACCTTAAAGCCACTTGTGTTACCCCAATAGCCCTCAATGTCGCAGACACCTCCTCAATCATTATCGACATTGATTCGTCAAGGGTGGCCTCAGGTATTAATTTTTATATACCCCCGTCTATCAAACAATCTGCGGATCCCGAGTCGATCAACGCCAACATTGGTATTCTCGCCGTACAAATATGAACACTCATCACTGGCAAGTTGTCACTTGAAAGGTCTCCGAACAACCCTCTATAATGAGTTACACTACTTTGGGTGTCAGGTGGGTGGCTGCATCCGAAATCGCCACTCGCCACCTTCGAGACGACCTTCACTTGTTTTTTGGCTGGAGACAATTCCTAGCGAAATGTCCCTTCTGTCGGCAATTGAAACAGTGCGTAGGCCTAGGTAGTTGCACTTTGGCATCACCCACCTGCCCTTGCTTATGCCCGTCTGTCACTAATGGCTCTGCATTCGCACCCTTTGGCACCACTTGTTGGACTGTGGTTCTTGTCTGGTTCGACGATTTCGGTGCCCATTTTTGTTTCTTGGGCACGGCGCCCAAATTTTGTGTTGCAGCTGGCTGGGCTGCAGCTCGCACTGGGACAAATTGTTGGTCTAGGACTGGCCGAAACTTATCCTTCCTGGGGTTAGCCTAACCCCAACCACAATCCTGGAGTACAAGCTCGTGGCCCAGCGGAGGTCTGTCGTAGTCCTGCATCGTCCTCTTTTTACTTCTATGGCTGGTGCCGCAGCCAGTAACTCGTTTAAATTTTTAAACTTTTGGTTTTCCAAAAGTAGTACATACTTTGGGTGTATTAGTTTCGACACCCTATCAACCTTTTGTTGATCTGTTTTTTCCTTACAGATCCACTTAAAGAAATTTGACACCGCTAGCACGAAAGCTGCCAATTGCTCATCCACGTCTTGCCGTCGTAAATCCAAATCACGATGCAAACGGCTATAAAAATCAGGTGGAATATAAAAATCCATGAAAATCTTCTCAAATGTATTCCATGTCTTAAAACCACTATGAAAATTCCACCACACTTTCGCCAAACCTGTTAAACTTCTCGGGACCACTCGCATAACAAACTCGAGGCTCGGTATAACCCGCAGTCATACCGTATTCCTTTAAATAGTTTAGGAAATCCGCTGCAAATGCCCCTCTACCACCATCGAATTTCGGTAAAATTATATCGGGGGTGATATGCACTTTATCTCTACGCCCTTCGGTGCGAATCCTATTTTGGGTAAAGTCATCAAAGCTGCACTGTATCGTCGCTCAAATCGGATAGCAGACGCCTCCGATACCTCCGATGAAACGCTCCTAGTCGGTGGCCTTGAGGCTGAACTGGTCTCGGTCGGTGTCCTTGAGAGTGAGCGCCACTCCGCCCGCGGCTCGCGATTCGGCTCCTCGCGTCCTTCGCTCACCGAGCGACGGCTATCAACACTAATGCAAGACCCTGCCCTCGATGTCACTCCAGACCCACGGTTAAGATCGCTCCTATTATGGAAAAACAAACCACGGGCCATCAGCTCACGGATGACCTGTTGTTCAGTCGCCAAATCTCGTAAAAGTTGTACAAATTAAAACCTCTCTCCATTGTCGCAGCCGGCCACACAGATCGTTTGCTGGCCCCACGGCCCATATTTGACACGTTCGGGATCACCGAGATCACCGAGATCACCGAACTACAAGCACTTGGCACAAACTGTCTCGTTCTTGAACCACCCTGTAAGGAACCTTGACCTCTGGATATTACCGGTGACAGGTCTTCCTCTACTGGTGCTTCTGTCTCATCTGCGACAACCACAGGCCGTACCTCTTCCAAATTATGCGTGCGATCAGCTTCCGAAGCCCGCGCACTCGCTCCAGCACTAGCAGATGCTTGAGATTGCATAGTATTAAAAGAAGTTGTCCTATCTGGTCGCCGCGCTGTGGTAAGAGAGTGGATTGATGAAATCTCCACCTCCCCGGCCTCCAAAGCAGCTCCTCTACGGGATCGGCGCATTCCAAGTTGTTCCAGAGGTTCTATCGCTCGTTCTGGAACCTCAGCCCGTGCAGAGTCATCTTTGGACCCCGCAGCTCGTTCTGGGATGTTTTCCTGCCTTTTACTTTTTGGCCTTCCTCTGGGCATTTGTGTTTATGTTCCACGAATTCCGGAATCTACAAGGCAAAACTCAAAAGTATACACTTATGATTCACTCTGTAGCCCATACAACCACTTAGTTAGTAGAAACCTGGCTGCAGGAAAGAGATTGGAGGGTATAGAAAGGGAAGATGAGTGACAATTTTATTTGGAATATGGTACCAGCGGAGAAGGAGAAGACAAAAGGCAGAGCAAAAGGAGGCATATTGGTGAGGTATAGGAAAGAGCTAGAAGTACCTCGGCTGCCTCAGATAAAGAAGCAAAGCATTGCAGTGGATTTCACTATAGGCAAGAAAAGGTGAATAGGGATAGCGGTGTATAGGAACGAGGACTGGAATGGATTACAAGAAGAACTTCGGGAATACATTGAAAACGAGAGGGCGGAAGAAGAGATGTTTTGCGTAGTCGGGGGAGATTTTAATGTCCGGATTGGAAAAATGAGTAATATGGACAGAGGCGGAAAAGAATGGGAACGACGGTCCAAGGACAATATAGAGAATGTCGAAGGAAGAAAGCTTATGGAATGGGTGTGCGGCGAAAACATGTGGGTGATGAATGGTTCCGATAAAGACCGGAGTGAAGGCGAGTGGTCGTTCATAGGGAAACAGGGAACGTCAGTTGTGGATTATTGGATAGTGAGTGATTCAGTAAGAAACGAGGTGAACTGGATGGACGTTGAAAGCAGGGAGGAATCGGATCACTTACCATTGGTAATAGAAATGAAGGGAAAGTCATGGGAAAAATCACAGGAAAGCTGTAAAGAATGTGTCAAGAAGTATATATGGGATGAGAAAGGGATTGAAGTCTATAAGGAGAAATTAAGACAGGAAGAAAGAAAAAGTCAACTTGACCAAATAAGTGGAAGTGAAATGATACGGGACGAGTTAAAGAGGAGAATAAACATAGCAAGACCTAGAAATAGAATCAAGATGAGGGGATAGATAAATAATGCTAAATGGTGGGATAAGGAATGTGAAATGAAGAAGAAGGGATTAAGGAATGTGCTGAAGACTATGAGGGCGGCAGATGAGGTGGAAAAAGAGCAAATTATAAGAGAATACGTAAAGAAGAAAAGAGAATATAAGGAATGTTGCGGAAGGAAGAAGAACGAACAGAGACAGAAATGGGAGGAGAAGGTGAACAAGATTGACTCGGATAAAGATATGTGGGACTTTTTGAAGGAAAACAGAAAAAAGACGGGAGTGACAGACGAAGGATGTAAAATACAAGCAGAAATAATGGCAACACACTTCAGACAATTGTTAGGGGAAAGAGCGTCAGAGGTAGAAAAGTGTAAAGAAGAAGAAGAGAAGAGAGGAGAGGAGGGGAGCAGGGACGAGGAAATTACCAGAGAAGAAATGAAAACCCAAATCCGAAAGTTGAAAAAAGGGAAGGCCCCTGGTATAGACGGGTTAGAAAATGAAATATGGATGTATGCGGAGGAAGAGATATTAGAAGCCTTGTTTAAAATAATGCTGGAGATTTGGAAGGGGGGGACACCACCAGCTCAATGGAGTGAGGGGATAATTTACCCGATCTTTAAAGGGGGCAGAAAAGAGGAACCGAGAAATTATAGGGGCATAACACTGTTATGCTCAAGTTATAAAATATATATATGGGAATGATTGCAGAAAGATACCATGCTGAATTAGAGGCTAAAGAGATATTACCAGAAAGCCAGGCAGGTTTCAGACAAGGGAGAGGGACAATTGAAAACATATACATAATGAACACATTAATGGAGAGGGAAACGGCAAGAAGAAAAGGGAGGCTGTATATTCTATTTGTGGACCTCAAGGCGGCATTTGATTCAGTAGATAGAAAGCTGCTTTGGAGGTGCCTGGAGAAAGAAAAAAAGAAATGAGAAGGTAATAGGAAGTATCCGGCGATTATATAGAGAGACAAAAAATGTGGTCAGAGTAGAAGGGACATTTTCACAGAGCTTCACGACAGATGAAGGAGTAAGGCAGGGTTGCCCAATAAGCCCACTGCTGTTCAATCATTATATCGCAGATTTGGAAGAGGTGTTGCAAAGGTTCCAAGAAGGAGGTGTAATATTAGGAGGTCATAAGATAGTGCAGGGGGCTTATGCAGATGATATCGCAATGGTAGCAACAGAGGTGCGCCAACTACAGGCGATGATAGATAGATTGGACAGATATTTAGACAGGAAGAAATTAGAGGTAAATTTAGGTAAAACTCAAATAATGATATGTAAGAAAGCGGGGAAGAGAGGTAGGGAAGAAAAATGGTTTTGGAAGGGAACCGAGATCCAAGTGGTAAAAGAATATAAATACCTTGGGTTCACATTACAGAGCAATAATGGAACAGATAAACATATAAAAAATGTCCAACAGAAAGCTAATTTGGCGACAAAGCAGATATGGGGGATAGGGGAGAGGTTTTTTCCTAAGGATATACAGTTAAGAATTAGATTATTTGAGAAATTAGTGCAGACAATATTATTCTATGGGGTAGAAGTGTGGGGATGGGAAAGAAGGAAAGAAATGGATAATATATTTTTAAGGTATTTAAGAGGAATATTAGGAGTAGATTGGAACACACCAGGGTGGATGATAATGGCGGAAACGGGAAAGGAGACATTGTGGACAAAGGCAATGAAGAGGGCTTATAGGTTTGAACAGCAGAAGGGAGCCTTGGGCTTAGAGAGATTGATAAGAGCGGCGATAGACTGGAGGAAAGAAGAGGAAAGAGAGGAAGGTGCAGGAAGATGGAGACAAAAAAAATGTAGAGGGTTAGCTGAGATAGGTTTGCCGGTGACTGAGATAGATCGTTTGGAAAAGATGAATTGGGATGTGGAAAGGGAAATAACGCGCAGAATAAGTGATATAGAACGGCAAAAAAGGGAAGAGAAAATGCGGGAATCCAGGTACAACAAAGAGTATGAGTGGATAGCACCGGAGGGAGTAATGGCTAGATACCTGAAGAATAGGAAGTTAGTGGCAAAGGAGAGGATCAATTTTACAAGGACGAGAATGGGGAATGATGCAAGAGGGGCCCAATACTGGAAGGAGTGGGAGGAGAGGAAGTGTTTAGACTGTGGGGAAGAAGAGTCGATGACGCATATGGTGCTTGGGTGTGAAAGTGAAAAAGAAGGAACAGATAAGAGGAAAAAGAAGATACAACATTTGCTGAAAAAAGATGCTGAGACATGGGTACAGATGAAGGCGCTGAAATAGGAGGGAGAGAGGTTTATAACATTGTATAAATACCCCTTTCGAGGCCGAAAGGCAAGAAATAAAAAAAAATTATATACAACCACTTGCTGCAAGCTTTCGGCTCTACAAGAGTTGCTATCCAGGTATTTCCAAGCGCTAACCACACCGTCAACAGATAGAACGTTAGGCTCTTAGTGGAAGTTTCCCTGCGGATGTTCGATCCGACTGGCCCTTCTAAACTTCTCCCGAAAAGCTGAAAATTCTGTTGGATCCCGGACGGGCCCCCCAATTGTGAGGGAATCTTACCTCAATCAGTGGGTTCTTGTCCCTCGATATACTTGGTTTACTGCACAAAACGGTTAGGTTGATCTACTTCAATGGGGGTTCCGGAATGTCAGTTCCGGAACTCTCAATCGACGAAATCACACCTAACTCTCACAACACTCGTAATAGGCTTCATTAGTCAAAATATTACCCACTGCGGTGCTCCTCGGAATCGCTCCACACCCCTATTACTTTTGCATGATCTTATGCTGATGGGTGGAGTGAAGTCACTTCACCTCCGCTCTCCACGCTGGCTGGCAATCAATTCCTCGATCGAACGTTCCATTTCGTTCCATCTGTGACATCATACGCGTCACAGATGGGACGAAACGTCACACGTTCGAATTTCGGCCTGGTGGCCTGATTTTGGGGCGGGGCGTCACCACAGTGACGACATAACCGCGATCATCGCATCTCGTGAACACTCTTGTCACCTCCTCATTAGAGCAAGGGACGCACTGTAATTTGCGTGTCACGTTACGTGGCATGTTGCCCCTCCTGTTTAGAGCGAGGGGGCGGAGGCGTGAGGATCATATCCGTTACAGTATGTTCCCAATTTCATAAAACAGAAATTTCTTAAAGCATCGATGGCCAATCACAACTATAACCTCATCGATTTTCCAGAGTATTTTCTTGTGATCTGATTGTTTTTTATTCGTTTGTATTGAGTCCGAGACGGGCTTTCTGGTACATACTCTGCAGAAAAAGTTTCAGGACTGATTTAATTTCACTGTGAGTTGTAGTGCAAATGAATTCTGGCAAAAAACGTTGAAAACCTTGTTATCTCCTGAGTAACCTCAAGTTTACTGTTTGTTGATATATTTTTGGTTCAGAATGTTTTTGTTTTAGACTCCTTATATCATTGCAGTTGATCTCTCTGTGAGGAGGGATTGCCTTCATCAGTGGCATTGTATCATAACCGTTAAACCTATTCGAATTGTGAATGCAATCCGTGACAAGTTCCAGATTTTTCACAGTCGATTTTTTTGATTTTTTTTGTGCAGACTGGAACTAAAAAATTCAGACATTGATCGAAGCTGTTACTCTTTGGCAATTTAAGCATTTGTGCCATGTCTTAACAGGTTGTTCTCTTGCAATTCCGAGTGCCGCTTTTTATTGGACGTATTTTTAGGGAATATATGCACGTGTTACACACAATCGAGTTCCGCAATTAATCCTTAAAAACGCGATGGTCTCGCTGCAGGTCCACTTTGACGCGTCTCAATGGGAGAAAACTCATGTGGACGGAAAGAGGAAGCTGAAATGCACTGCTGTCCCAACAGTCTTTTTGTTCAGTGATCCGGGCTTAAAAATCAAACCTCCAATTGGGAAGCAAGACAAAATGCCAGCTGAAATCTCACAGCCGAATCCATCTGACAAAGTGGATAAGGATAAGGCGCAGAATGTAATGATTGAAAAACGGTATGGGGATGCAAATATTACCATAGATGGAGTCCCGAACGAGACAATGTGTCGTCCTGGTGAGCCGCCTAACGACTTTGAATGTCGACCTGAAAAGGATCCCGCACGTAGGATTCTGTGCCTGGAGGAGAAATTGGCGCAGAGTGTGAAGCACAGTGCAATACTCCAGGGCCAGCTAAACCTGCTCAGGAACCTGCTGAAAGTTATCATAAATGCCAAATGCCGCCTCAAGCGCCGGACGACGTCTTTGCTCGAGAAAGCCATGCGGAAGATCTTCAACACAGACCAGATCCGGCACCTGCTCACGCCCACGCAGCGTCTCAAGGGGAGCAACAAGTCCATCCAGACCGTGCTTCGCTTGAAGTTCACGTGCGGCAAGAGTGGCTACCTCAGCCTGCTGGACCTCCACATGCCCCTGCCGTCCGTGCGAACACTGAAAAGACGACTGCAGGACGCCAAGTTTTCAGCAGGAATCCTGCACGAGGTTTTTGACTTCTTGAAGATGAAGATTGGCGCTCTGTCGTCTCTCCACTGTCACGGCGTCATTGTGCTGGGCGAGATGGCCATCAAATCGAACATCGACTACAACCGTAGATCGAACAGCTACTACGGACACGTCACCCTGCTTGGACGCAGCGGGGTTGCCACCAAAGTGTTAGTCATGATGGTCGCTGGGATGTGTACACGGTGGAAGCAAGTGGTGGCGTACTTCTGCGGAAGCCCAATACATAGGGTCGTCTTACGCTCCATCGTCGAAGAGGTCGTGAAGCGTGGCGAGAACATTGGCCTCAGGATTCACAGCGTCACGTCAGACATGACCCCAGAGATGCAAGGCATGTGGCGGGAGTCCAGAGTCTGTTTTGGCAAAGAATTGCATGAAGTTGAGCACCCGTGCGACGCTAACCGCCGGCTCCGCTTCGTGGCCGACTCGCATCGCGTCCTTAAGCGGATCAGGTCGTCATGGGCCTGTCCCGGCATCCTCACGATACCGCCTGGGGTCCAAGAGAAATATGTGCTTGCATCCGGCGACATCGACATGAAACATCGTCACGCATTGCTGGAAATTCAAGAGAAACTGGATTTGAAGCTGCCGTACAAACTGACAACACAGCACCTGGACGCTGACCTTGCTGATAAGAATAAACTTTGCCGGACTGCACAGGTCTTCCACGATGAGGTGAGCTGCGCGTTGCGGCCGATTGCGCTGGAAGTCGGCGATGAAACCGTGTTGACGACAGCGCGGTTCGTCGGGTTGGTCGCGAAGTGGTTCCACCTAATGACTTCGCGGCAGCCTATGCAGGCATTGACTCTGCAGAACAATGCAGGGTATTGCGATACTGTGACTGTTTTGTGCGACATGATCGACGTCTTCCAATCGTTAAAGGTTCAAAACCAGGACACCAAGGCCATCTGTGGTCCCGTTCACACAAGTGTGATTCTCAATACGACATCCGTCTTATGTCTGCAGGAGGACATGCTTATGAAGTACAATCACAGGTACCTGCAAACGTCTAGGTTCACGCTTGGATGCTTGTAGAGTCTGTTCTCGCAGATCCGAAAAAAGCAGGGCTTGCCGACAGCCTTACAGGTGAAGAACAAGTTAAAAGTACTGGCTGTGGCGCAATATATGTGAAGTGTAAATTCGGAAATATTTCTTTCAGCACGTAAAGTGTTGTGTTATTTATTATGGCAAGACATGCAGTTTACCCCAAAATACTTAGGAATTAATGTATGCCTACTGTTAATTGATTAGCTCTTATCATTTTAAGTATTACCCTGTTTTTTGTAAAACAAATTAATGAACACATTTTTAAATCACCACTAGGTGCTCCCACCTAGTGGTGATGAGCGGAAAATGTTCACATGACCCGTTGATGGCGTAGACGTCCTCGGAGACTAGTCATCATAACATTTTGGCGGGCGGATAGTGCGACGTGGGCGCCTTGTATCGAGCGGCTTGGTTGGTTTATCTGGATGTTTGTCATCTGCATGGTTGATGTCGGCTTGTTTGGCAGGCGGTTGGTCATCAGGCAGCTCATCTTACTTGATCGGTGGGTTGTCATCGTTCGGCAAAGCGACATTGTTCTCGGCTTCTGAAAATAATTAAGGGGGAAGGGGATTGAAGTCTGTTGGACGTTGGCGATCTTAAACTCTTCTTGTGTGTTTTGCCTGGCGATTCGTTGCAATTTTACGGTGTTTTCGTTGAGAAGGTTGATGATGCGTACCGGCTCGTCATAGTACGGATCTTGCGGTTTGCGGACTGGCAAAGGTTAACAACACGAGGTCTCCAGTCTTAAATTTTGGTCGGTCGTGTTGATAATCGTAACGCTCCTGAAAATCTCGGCCAGCTTTGATGTTGATCTGCGCAGCCTCGCGGGTTTCGTCCAATCGGTTGAGAAGGATATCCAAGTAGTCTTCTGCAGATGTGCTTGTTACCGTTGCAGCATCAGCGTATCGGGTAGCATGATTTATACAGATAAAAATGTTTCGATACCCATTGATATCTTCCAGTGGACCTGCGTGATCGATCGAAATGGCGGCATCCGGAGCCGATGGTTACAGCACGGGGGATGAGAACACCCGCTGCTCTTGTCGTTCGTTGATTTTTCCGTTTGCAGGTGACACATTTGGCAACGAAGTCATGTACTTGCTGATCCATCTTTGGCCAGTAGTAACGACGGCGGATTTTCTCCAAGGTCTTCTCAAAGTCCATATGACCTGCGTTGGAATGGCACAAGGTCATGATCGCTTCTTGAAGGGAGTTCTGCACAACGATTTGGTTGATTAGATATCCATGTCGAGCATTCTGACGAGTCAGGATTTCATCTTGCATTGAATACGACGATTTTTCCGTGTTGGTAAGCTGAACTTTTGCTTGGCATGCCAATTTTTGCTAATCCTCAGGTAGGCGAGAGAGTGCATCAGCTGCGGTATTCGTTGAGCCAGGTCAGTGTTTGATATCGTATTCGTACTTCATTAAATCTACGGTCCATTATGCGGATCTGCGATTGAATCGGGCGAGATTTAGCAGGTATGTAGCACAGTAGTTATCGGTGAGAATCGTGAATTTGGCTCCTCCACGAAGGTAGATGGCAAATTTCTCTGTTACGGCCTAGTGTACGGTCATGCGTTCGAGCACATTTGAGTAAAGCTTCGAGTCTATTTCTATCAAAGATTTGCTGCGGTATTCGATAACTCTTTTCTTGTCGTTCTGCACTTGGGTCAAAATGGCTCCAAGGCCAACTTGGCTAGGATCTACGGGGATGGTTGTCGGGCTTCACGGGTCAAAGCAGGCAAGAATCGGTGGATTCTTCAGGTTCTGCTTGATCTCGTTGACGATCGATTTGTGAATGGGAGTCCGTTGAAACTCTGTCTTTAACTAGCAGCTTACGCAATGGTTGAGTCATCTTGGCAAATACTTCAATGAACTTACTGTAGAAATGAGTAGAACTTTTTGGCATTTGATTGCGGCACGAATTTGT
>WWPM01020619.1:0-18256 GCA_023279145.1 Glomeris maerens
ATTAATTGAGTCGCAGTGTTGAAATGTTAATGCATCCGTTTTGGAGGGAAAATTCTCGATTGCCCTTTGTCTTTCTGATGAGTCACCAATTAGCAGCACATTCACTGTTCATTCTCTCAAAATTTCTGAGAGCTAGCGATGAATACCACGAAAAAGCAAAGATCTTTCGGCTTTTCATTTAAACTTAAAGTGATTGAGTTTGCCAAAGCAAAAACAATTTCCGAAGCAGCGAGGGAGTTCAAAATAGATCGGAAATGTGTGCGTGACTGGATGAAAAAGGAGACTTCAATCGGTATGATTTTAGAAAAGTTCAAATTACTTTTAAATGAAACTTGAATCCTGTAAATACGAATCATAAATTGGAAAAAATATTGAGTGGTGGACCTTAATGAAGAATTGGCTTTCTAAATTATGGTAAAAGTGTTAATAAAATTAAGTTGAAATGAAATAATGGCCCATCTCTAATAGCACCCCATGGCAAAAGTCTGACATTTGAATAACGCCCCGGGGTATTAAATGAGAATTTACGGTATGTATATCCATAACAATCTTCAGTCTGTTGGACTACAAATTGAAATGCATTATAACCAGTACACGCAATAACTTGAACAGGTTAAGCTCGGAGAGTAATGGGGAAAATGTTTATATACTATAATAATTAACCTGACGTGTAGCATTCTGCACGAAATACTGTTCACATGCTGTACAAACAATAGATGCACGAATTCAATGAAGGGTAATGAAGACTGTGGAGAAAAACTTACTGAAATCGATGAGCAGCTTTCCATAGCCTTGTCTTTGGTATGGCGGCAACGTCAAGATACAGGACACGTTGTAATTGAGAAACGAGTTCTTCTCCTGAAATATAATTGCATGTTAGTGCCACGATTCTGAACATAGCTTCTACCCATCCAAGCAAAAGATTGCCAGAAATGGTAGGATAATTGCTTGTGCTCAAATCCATTTCCTTACTTTAAAATCTGAAAGCCATGTATGCGAACGTAATTTCGAAGACCACAATGAACTAGCATATATTGCTCGAGAAGAGAGCAGAACAGTGGTCATAATTGCTCCCAAAAATGTGAAATTCCACATGGCTATATTGTGCGTAGTGCATCTTTTGTACAAGAATCAACATCAATTAGCCACATTTTAAGATACTGTTGCATTTAAAGCCAGCAATTCTACAGATGCCTATAGCAGAAGAGTGTAGAAGTTGTGATTTATACCTTAGAGAAATATCCGATCATGTGGCATCCTTCACTGTCAACTTCAGTCATCACGTAGAAGAGAAATGGTTCCACATCAAAATACAGTGTTTTGTGATCAAGGAACAGTTTGGCCATGAGACACAGGTTCTGACAGTACATCTATTGATCAAACAAGGACAATAATGCAACTTCCTTTCACTTTGCTATATTGTATAGCAATATGCAACATTGTTTTATATTTATCATGCACTGTGTGCGAGTGATTTTCTTTGTGACGGTAACATGACAAGCCGTTGTCTATTTGCTGCAAAACATATAAGGTTTGTGGTCAATCGAAAAACGCGGCATCGATTCCTCGCAGCTCGCATACGGTCACAGAAAGCTAAAACTGCCAATTGAATTTCATATAGGAACATGTTCTGGTGTAGCTTCACTAGGGGTCAGGCTCGATCTTTCAAAGTTCTTACTCCTAAAAAGCCAACCATGCAGAGGTGGCCCTGCTACTTTGCAGTCAATATAAATTATACAAATTCTCACTCGAATATCACTAGTGGTGAATCACTGTAGAACAAATCAATATTAATCGTAGAATGTTGATCAAGTTAGGAGTTTACAAGCTTGGTAGCCTACAATGCTTCTGGACTTGCTTTGAACTTGTCAATTCATTCAGTCAGTTTTAAACAAAGTTTTTCACATTTCATTAAATTCATAGGGTATCATTCAAGTTTTGTTTTCAGCTTCCTTTCCAATGTATAAAAACAACCCCTCAAGTAATTGTATGTGCTAAATTACAGTTTTCCCATGCAACATCTGAAAAATGTATAAATGTTTTTACGCATTTCGTAAAACAGAACGGTTATCTGACCATAGACGTATGGGTCTTATTGAAATAAGACCTATATGTGTACCGTCATTTCCCCTGGTGTTCATTATTTCCCAACGGTTTATATCAACCGTGATGTGTTTCAGACTAGACAACCAAAGTTCTGTATGGAAGGTGCACATGTATCTCATTGGATGCAGCCAGTAAACCGAGAACAATGACATTACGGCCAGACCGATTGAATTGTTGCCGAGAAACTGCTCATTCCTTTCTACAGCCAAAAATAGCCATTGTACCAAATGACCAATAGGGAAAAAAGTCATTGATTGGTATCGGCATGGGTACACAATTCGTCGCAGCAGCTAGTCACTGACTGGCGCTCAATAAACATGTTCAATCTCACCAAGTTGAAACTTAATTATATAGGGGGTATGTATGTGTATGCTGGAAAATATTCTACGCACGTGCTGTTCTTTTTAAATGTACTACTGTATGCTTCGATCAGCTTGTGAAATAGCAAATTTGTTGGTAGTGAAACAGGGCTTACATCCATGTAACTGTCTCAAAATGGTAAATCAGATGACAATATGAGCACTATTATGTTTGTGTATAATAAATAATCAAGCAAGACTATAGCGGTCCCATATTATGAATGAGACGAGTGCAATTTAAATACGCAAACCTACTTTCCACTTGAAGCCATCAACTTCGAAGACAGAGATGTTGCCCTGACGGTATACTTCATCTCCAGGCGGATGCCGCCATACACACTTGGCAGAATGGCGCCGCAAAATAACTACGTTTCTCGCATACTTCAGACAGAACTCGCACAGGTACAGTTTTGGGAGACGGCAAAATTCTTCCGGGTATGGAGACTGATACCACACGTCCATCTCATAACGTCCCATTTCGATCGTTTTGATCATCTTTTGCTTTCCCTGTTCTTCTTCAGCATCTGCAGCAGCTCTACCTTGAGCCATTTGAAACCACTTGAGGTCCTGCTGTGGAGTGAACCCATCCAGTTTTGGCTGTCTGGTCTTATCCAGTGTCCTAACAGTAACAAATATGTTCATATTGTGTTAATACAATTAACATTGCTTTCAGGTATTTCTTGCTATTCACATAAATACTAATACATCAAATCAGGACACGTGTTTGCTATGTGTGTTTATAAAATTAAGAATACAAGTATATATATCTGTTAATACCATAAACTTTCTTTCTCACTGGGAACATTTTCACATCTAATTATTTATGAATTTCATATTTGAAACATACAGTGGTTTTGTGTCATCGCCTTTGTCAGGTTTCACGCTTGGTTCCACAAACTTGCTTCTGGCTGCCAGATAGCTTTGGTATTTTTCTTTTTGTTCATTTGCTGATGTCTATCATAACAATTTTAAGTATTGCAACATTTTATGTCAAATTAGATTTCAAATTGTCTACTTTAACGGGCTGATCAGCATTGTTTTCAATATCCATACTCCTCCACTCCTGCTCCAATTCCTGCAAATAACAATTCGACATTTTACTTGGCATGTCCATCAATTGACTTCAAATCCGATACACGATTTTAGCAAGATGCATAGCAAAACATTGATAGTATTTTAAATACCTGGCAAGCTTTTAAAGTAAAATTATGGTAGACGGGACATGAAAATATATGGGAGTGTCTGTTATATTTTCCACTGAGGTGACCTATGCAAATAAATAACATTATTAATTTCTATTTGCAAAGGAATCCGTTAAACTGTATTTCTCACCAGATGAATCGCAACCATTCACAGGGCATTCTTGGTTTGTTTCGACCTTAACTGCAACATCTTTTCCATCAAAGGAATGGTCATTTCGTCTTCTTTGTTGACTACGCCTTTTCTGGGGAATTCTCTTATTTTGGCCATTTCCATCCGAATCGCTGTCAGAAGTTGGCCTAGTAACAGGTGTACTTTTCTTTGACCTTTTCTTTAATCGTCCACGGCATCTTTCAGGGACACGTAAAGTTGTTCCGTTTTGTGTCTCGCTATCAGATCCCTGGATTATAACATTCGGGAAAATTGTAAGATTAGTAGAAACGCTAAGCATTTTTTTGCCATTCAAAAATGTGGAATAACGCCTACAACCGCACTGCTGTCCATTTGCAAAGCACGTTTTTTGTTGCCTTTCACTGAACGGCGTGAACAATTTGCAACGTCGGATTCAGAAGTCGCTTCAGCACTGAAGAATTCTTTGAAGTTGTTTTCTGCACTCGTGGCTTCATCGTGACACACTGGGCATTCCCATGGCCCTAGAATCAAACAAATTTAGTTTTGTTCTCGTATACTATGGCATGATACACATAATTCCAAGAGTTAACCTCGCTGACTTTGGCGATGCGGATGTGGATAAAGACATTGAATGTGGTATCCCCGGTTGCAGTAAGTGCAAATAAGGTATTTGGCTTCCTGCCGCACGTACATACATATATATCATTATGCAATTGTCGCAATGCCAATCAGCATAGCAAAACGAGAACTTACACTGTCCAAGCGCGATTTACAATTTTCACAATCCTTACAATCATTGCATTGCCAGTTGTAAGATTCAATTTTTTCACCAATGCTGTTTGGGAGCGAGATGCATGACGGATGCACTGTCAAATACAGAAGCGTTTATGTTGCATAAATAAGAATGATATAACCAGTATATCTATGAAATTTGGCAATTACAAAACTTTACCAAATATATAAACATTTTATGGAATTACTATTTCGCCTATTTATACTCACAGTTTTTCTTGCATTTGCAACATGACCAAAGCACTTCTGGCTCATTTTCTTGGTATGACATATTGCAGACTGCACACAAGGGATCATCTCGTAGTGAATAGCGTTTACTTGTGTTTTGTACATGGGTATGTGAATTTTTTGCTGTTGATAATTTGATAATAAAATTTAAATGATGGAATTACTGTTGCATGGTTGCAGGTTATGACATAATATACGATATACATACTGGATGCATCTATCTGTGCACGTCGAGATCGTGTTGTTCTCATCACTGTTCGTGGGAGAAATACGGACAAAATACTCTGCAAAACGTTGATCTTTTTCAAATCTGAAATGTAACTATCGCTGTATGTACGCACGTAGCACACCGTGTTTTGCAAAAATACTGACAAATGTAAAATGCATTAAATTAAATGACGATGAGACTTACAATTCGGAGTTGTTTTGACAACACGATGAGGTCCTCGGGGAAGTATAATGCAAATTTCCAATGAATTTCACAACCACCAACCGCTTACTTCGAAACCTAAATGAAATTTTTATTTGGCAATAAGCGAAATTCATTGCCATTGGTCGCTTGTAAGATACGCCCATGAATTGGAATGTAGCGACCTCTGTCGGAACAATGACGAACCTTGAACAAACGCCATATTGTGGTCCTCGTGTTGTCGGTGAAATGGCAATAGAAGCTACAAACGTAGCGTTATTCAAGAATTTGTCTGCGGAACATGATGATTTACAAACGACAGAGATTGACAGTTATTGTGTAAATTGTGGAGAAAATGTGAGTTCGTGTATTTGGTGGGTTCATTAATTTCATAACTTCATTTATAAGCTTTTATTTGTGTAGTCTTAATTCAGTCCGTTAATATTTATCGTATTTTCAGGGAACAACCCGATTGCTTCTGACGAAAATACCATTACACAAGGAAATAATATTAATGTCATTCTCGTGTTCTCATTGTGGATTTTATAACAATGAAACCCAATTTGGAGGCAGAACGCAAGCAAAAGGAGTCACATTTGATGTCCTCATCCAACATGACAAAGTAATTTTTGACAATAGTATACATATTACGCATTGTGAATACCCCTGTACCTGCTGCAAATAAAGGTTTATAAAGTCGACCATTTGATTTTTACCATTTTATTTAGGACTTGAATCGACAAGTTGTCAAAACCGACTACACAACAATTCAGGTCCCAGAGTTGAATTTTGAGATTCCTGCCATATCACAAAAAGGAGGTAGAAATTCAGACATGCTCTTAATTCTGGAACAAAATCAGTATATTTGCGTATTATTAACGTTTTCAGAAGTGACTACCGTTGAAGGCGTGTTTGACAGGGCAATTGATGGGCTGAAACGAGATCAGATAATCCGAAAAGTATTTTAACTCCTGACATTAATGTAGACTTTTCTTTGTATTATGTATATGATTTTGTGATTGTTTTCCTTTTAAAGGCTACTGATTCCGATTTATACGATAAAATAGAGGCTTTCATCCATAAGTTAGTAGATCTCAAGGAATTGAAGGAACCATTTCATTTTGTATGTGCAAATTTTTATGATATATTTGTTTGAAACTCATTTTCCAGAAAATTGAACACATTTATGTTTTCTTCAGGTTCTTGATGATCCCAGTGGAAATGGATTTGTCGAAAATCTGTATCCTAATTACGTTTTTTTACATTATCTCACATTGAATAACTTGTAAGTGCTAATGAAAAATTTGCGCCACATTTCTTGACAAATTTATCAGCTGTGCACCTAGCAAAGATACTGCAATGAAAATTACTCACTATGCAAGGACATTGGAACAGGAAAAGTTACTTGGGCTTGTTGTATGTATCTTCTTTATTTCAATGTTGAATATGTGACTGTATAATATTGATCATTGCCATTTGTTTAAGGCTGATGATGCAACTGATATTCATAAATTTGAGGATTTGTCGTTGAATGATGCCATCACCGAAGATGAGGTTTGTTCATACAGTCATCTTCACTACTAGGTAATTATTGCATCGTGATTTCATTCTATAATCTGTCAGGTTCTGAGCTTCATTACAAATTGCCCGTCATGCAATGCACCGTGCGATACCAATATGAAAGTTACAAGTATCCTTTTTGTTCATCTCTGAAAATTACATGTTATAATGCTCCTTTCCTTACACAACATTTCTTAGAGATTCCTCACTTCAAAGAAGTAGTAATTATAGCTACCAATTGTGACATTTGTGGCAATCGTACCAATGAAGTCAAATCGGGTTCTGGCATTGAACCTTTCGGAAAGAAGATGACGCTCAGGATAACAAATCCCGTAGACATGACCCGTGATGTATTAAAAGTAAGTATTAGTGAAAATTTTATTGGCAAAGTGTTTATTGTTTGTAATAAAAATTAGTGAATTTTCAGTCAGCCACTTGTAGCATTGCAATCCCTGAATTGGAGTTTGAAATGGGTGCAGGGGCAATTGGAGGAAAGTTTTCAACGGTTGAAGGTTTATTAAGTGACATCAAAGGACAACTACTAGAAGATAGTCCTCTGATGGGGGACAGTGTTCAAAGCACATTTGCAGAAAAAATGAAAGAATTTTGTGGGAAAATTGATGAGGTGCGTTGATAATTGGGTAATTTCATGTCAAATCAACCAGTGAAGTCCACCATACCCCCCTCAGTTTTGATCTCTCCTTTTTTAGCTTGCCATCATGTCTTATTATTATTTTACTGTATTTTGAAGGTTATCAGTTGTACACGTGAAGTGCATTTCATTTTGGATGATCCAGCTGGCAATAGCTATCTTCAAGTAGGTTCTTGCAGAAATGCATGCTTGCAAACAACTTAATTTCACCTGCAAATAATTTTCATCAAATTCTAGAGCCTGGTTGATCCTGACCCAGAATTGAAAGTAGAGTCCTATGAAAGATCATTTGAGCAAAATGATGAAATGGGTCTGAATGACATGAAGACTGAAAATTACCAATAATCGCTGTTTAATCTGTTAGTTTCATTTTGAAATTTCCAAAACTAATATAAGGAGTAATTTGTTTATCTGTTCTGTTTATAATAAAAAAATGTCTGTGGCCTTTGATGTAAAAAATTCTAAATGAAATAGTCTTGAATTCGCGAGAAGTTAATGGCTGTAATCGGCAATTCATACCTGTCTGCCCGGATCGCCAGATATCTTGAGCTGTGGCCAGAGAAATTGTTCGGCAATCCACGTGGGTCTCAGAGATCAAAACAGGCGTTTGGATCGGCAAATCAAATGTCTGAGGAGTGACGTCATTTTCTCTGATTGCCGTGCCAGACAAATTTTATTGCCTGGCTCGCCTCAGACAAAAGATGGCGGCCCCCATGCAATGTTCGGTCGAATATGAAGGGTCGCAACATGCCATCACAACTGCATGACACGTAATCCGTCATTTTGAATATTCCAGCCGTAACAGATATTTGTGTTGCGCAAATCGGATAAATTTCGTGCCAGACATGCTCAGAGAAGGAATCAGAGATGACGTCACACACTCAGACGACCCAGACAGACAGTATGCATTGCCGAAAACGCCCTTCGTACAGTACTTGCAAGAGTGGGCGGGGGTTAGGTTTGCAGTCTCAGTAACCAATAGGAAGCAAGAGTATGCAGTATTAGACTGACCAGTAGGAAGCAAGACTTCATGCAATACTCGTCTATCATTGGCTGTGTAGGTATTATCCGTTGCATAGCACAGTTTTCCAGTTTTGTATTTCTGTGGTCAATCATTTTACCGACTGCTTAACGAAGTGCACGTGTTTCCAGCAGTTATATTGTATTTTGTCTTTTGTCGCCTAAAAGCTGATCAAAATGCCTGAAGTAAATGCTGGACCCAAGGTTGCTGGCTACCAAGATCGTGAAAAGCCGAACCAAATTCGCAACAGTAACATGGCAGCCGCAAAAGGTAATGAGTTAGTGACAATGGTTTCAAATACATTTCTCCCCCATCTGCGTGAAAAAAACATTGTTCCGTGGTGTTGCGGGAATATAATCCGTTAAATTAATACAGAATCGTAAAATATGTCTCGAGAAATCCACGAAGTGATCTAAACAATTTGAAAAATAAGAGTTTGTTATAAAGCTGGCATGAATGGCCGGGTGCGCAAGTGTCTTTCGTTCGTCCGGGTTCTGTGCAACATTTTGTAAACATTTGTGTTTGGGTAAATTGCATGGGTTCTATATTGCAAGCAACAAAATTGCTTGGGAGGGACGTTAAGTAAAATTAGACCAAAAAACCGCATAAATTCTCCATTGTGTTCAAAAGGTAATTTACAAAGAGCTCGGTAATATCAAGAATCTTAATCAATATCAATAGAAAAAAATGTGAATTATAAAATCGCATGTTTTTATTATACGCAAAAGTTTGGTATGAATTTGCAAAAGTCCTGGAATTTATAATGAAAAATTAAGATTCCGATTAATCCTCGTCGATTAAAACGAATATTCAAATTAAATATCCTGAGAAAATTTGAAAATTATAATTGATTTATATTTTTTACAAATACAGCTGTTGCCGATGCTGTTCGTACAAGTTTGGGCCCAAGAGGAATGGATAAAATGGTATGTGTTATTATATAGATAATTCATAATTATTCATAATTGTGATTTCCATATTCTGGCAAAAGATTCAATCTGCCAACGGTGATGTGACCATTACTAATGATGGTGCAACCATTGTGAAACAAATGAAAGTGCAGCACCCTGCAGCCAAGATGGTATTGATGAACCGATTTATTATATGAAATTCCTAGTAATAGAGCTATTGTAACCAAGTTGAATCATTTCAGCTTGTGGAATTGTCAAAAGCGCAAGATGTAGAGGCTGGAGATGGTACCACGACTGTTGTTGTGATGGCTGGTAGTTTCCTGGATGCTGCTCAGAAGTTATTGGCAAAAGGTTTCCCCTTCTTGGACTTTTTGTACTTCTCAATATAGTACTAGAATTTCATTACTATTTTTTGACAGGAATCCATCCAACAACGATTTCCGAGTCTTTTCAGACTGCAGCTACGGAAGCAGTGAACATACTGACAGGCATATCGAGTCCGATTGATCTTAGTGATAGAGATTCTCTTCTGAAAAGTGCATCTACTGCGTTGAATTCGAAAGTATATTACATTATATATCAAAAATAATGCCTGAGCTTGTATTCAGATAACCGATTCATTCCAGGTTGTGTCCCAGCATTCAAACCTATTGGCTCCTATTGCTGTCGATGCCGTTTTGAAAGTAACTGACATTGCTAAGGATGTCAATGTTGATCTTCGGGACATCAAGATCATTAAAAAGCTAGGGTAAACGTCTTGCATCTCCTGCCCACATGCAATATATCATTTCATTAGATAGCTTACAATTTGCTGGTTTTGTTTTTATTTTTTACCACCAGAGGAACTGTGGAAGACACTGAATTAATTGATGGATTAGTGTTCAACCAGAAGAGTGCTGGTTCTGGAGGACCATCTCGTATTGACAAAGCCAAAGTCGGCTTGATTCAGTTTTGTTTGTCGCCACCAAAAACTGATGTATGTATGTAATTGTTTTGGAAGATCTGGCTGGAGCCGTTTACTAATTTGCATGATACATTGCAGATGGAGCATAATGTCATTGTGTCCGATTACACTCAAATGGACCGCGTGCTACGTGATGAGAGAACTTACATACTTAACCTTGTAAAGCAGATCAAGAAAGCTGGATGCAATGTTCTCCTGATCCAGAAATCCATTCTCAGGTAGTTTGCCACATTGGTGCATTACTAAAAAGAAATTTGAATCTTATGCATCACTAAAGTTGGTTTTTATGTCAATTTGAAAGAGATTATATGTTGTGTCAGCATTATTAGGCTATGTTTACAATGCAAGAATTGATATTCTAGAGATGCCATCAATGATTTGGCCTTGCATTTCTTGGCAAAAATGAAAATTATGGTCGTGAAGGACATTGAAAGAGAGGACATAGAGTTTGTCTGCAAGGTAATGATGAGCACACGTTTAAAACAAATTTTACTGTACTCAATAAATTTTCCTGTAGCAAATAAGTTGTTTTGTAATTAATTTTTGCATGAAAATTTTCCTGATGCCGTATAGAGTTTGGGGTGCCGCCCAGTTGCAAGCATTGACCATTTCTTACCCGAAACTCTGGGCTCAGCTGAATTAGTAGAAGAAATAGCAGCAGGCAGCACAAAATATGTCAAGGTAAGAATAATATGTGACACATTCATGTCTTCTAAATTGTTATTGAAAATTTCTTTGAATCTAACTTTTTATTTGAACTGTTGATACATTGACACACGGGATATATAATTAGTTTGAACAGATTAGTACATGATGGTGTAGCAATTTTTTTTTTAGTAAATTTGTACAATTATTATATTATAGATTACTGGTGTAAGCAATCCAGGGAAAACTGTGACAATATTTGTGCGTGGGTCGAACAAACTAGTGCTGGACGAAGCTGACCGGTCATTACATGATGCTTTGTGTGTTGTCAGATGCCTCGTTAAGAAAAGGTTAGATTGGTTTTTAGTGCACATGCTAGTAATTCGGTCATTTTTTTGCCTAAAAACAAAATGTGTCTTGTGAAGGGCTTTGATTGCAGGAGGTGGATCTCCCGAAATCCAAGTGGCCTTAAACTTGGCGCAATTTTCACAAACTCTAACTGGAATGGAGGCATGTTGTGTTCGAGCATATGCAGATGCACTGGAAATCATCCCGTACACTCTGGCGGAGAATGCTGGTTTAAACCCAATTGCTACTGTAACTGAACTTCGCAACAGACATGCTCAGGGAGAACATACTGCTGGCATCAATGTCAGAAAGGTTGGGTGGTGAAAATGGAAAGTAATAAATGCAGAGAAATAATGTATATTAAGCCTAACCATGACTTTTCCCAGGGAGCTATAACCAACATTTTGGAAGAAAATGTCATTCAACCACTTCTAGTTTCCACTTCTGCACTTACACTTGCTACAGAAACTGTGCGTAGCATTCTCAAGATTGATGATATTGTGAGTATTGTAATTTGTCTGGGAACTTTTTGCATTGCAAGTGTGCAATATTTCAATTTTGATGTTTTTCTTTCAGATCAATACTGTGCGCTAAATGGGTGCTGATATGTAACAGCCAGCTTTTTTTCCTTCCCTGGTTTTTGGTAAAACAAAGTTGAATCGCGAAGGAAAAACAATTTTTGCTATATGCATTACATTTCATTGTGAATTAAAAATGCTGCAACGTACAGTCAACAGTATGGAAGTTTCTACACCTCATTTGAATTAATAAATTTAGACTTGCAGTTATTCTTGTGTTTACTGGAAAACTTTAACTTTATTGCTTCAACTGCAATTGCGTTACTACAGGGTCAGACTTTAAAGTATCTATTCCTATATTCTGAAATGTTTCTATTTACTACTAATATAATCGACAAAAACTTGTATAATTTCAATAATATTAAAATAATGAATTAATTATCCCTGTTGTATGTGAACCAATAACCAATAGCCCTGCATTTTAGTTGCTTTAAATTCTTGTACTATGCACAACAGTGGTTGTCTCCTAAGCATACTAAATATCTACAAGAGTGGATATCTCTTGATATCTAGTGTTATTGTTGAACTATTTGTGGTGGAGTTGGATTACAGTTAATGTGATGTTGGCGGCGCTTCGGTCAGTGGTTGTGTGTAAACATGGCGCAGTTAACGAAGTCTGCGTTTGTGATCTTAGTCGAGTAGAGTCATTCTCATGTCGGTTCCAGCGAATATAAAGAGGAACAGAGATGAGGACAGGGGACTTGACAGCTTTGGTAAGATTTATGTATATGGAGATTTTTAATTTCCAAAATAGTATTTACAACGTGCAATATTGGAGAATATGCAAGATATGTTTGAATCTGTTCTCAGGGCCGTTTATAAACCAATGACTGTTTCTGTTACTTCTATTGATCAATAGCTGCAAAACTTGCTTGAGTTCCATTTGCAAAACTTTTCGGTATTTTAATAACGGTATTGCGAAAGTGGGTAGGAAAAGTTGATTTCTCGCGCAACTTGGTTGCATGAAAAGGTTTTGGCGCGCAACTTTTGCGAAATTCGCTCGCGGCAAAAGTGAGGTCACGTGACACAGTGTGGCGCGCCTGTTCAGTTGCGAGCACGAACGATGCGCGTGTATACGCTGGCAGCTTGCAAAATATCGTTGCTTTTTAACGGAATTTGGATGAAATCCAAGTTGATATTTTGTCGTATGAATTTTCAGATGCTCACTTAATGCGGACAGTGGAGAGTCCAGACGAACCGAGCACAACGGCTGTCTTGTATCTAAGCGACGACGAACCAAGGTTGTGTGTGTGTGATTGTGATCGATTTGTGATCGGAAAAATAATTAGGTCGATGCGCAAAAATCAAACAACGAAACGCAAATGTTAATGCATGTTTCAGGTCTGGACCGCAACGTGTCACCAAGAGAATGGTACATAATGAAGTGGAAAGGCGCCGAAAATGCAAAATCAATACCTTTATTTACCGATTAGCCGATCTACTACCCGTGGTCAATGGCAGAAAGCTGGTAATTATTTTTTTTTTTTTAAAAGTTTGTGAATTATTGTTGACTGTCTGCAATTTCACCCTTGCTGTTTGCCGTTCTTTCTCATATTGTACAAATTAAAAGATTTATTTAAATTTCAGACAATTTCCACGTTTATTTAAGTTCAATAATTGTTAAAATTTGTTGACGTTTCACCTACCACCTTTTCAGCTGTGCCAGTGTATTATATAAATTTAATTGGCAGCCTGCCATTGTCTTTGCACGTTGCTACGTATTTACAATTAAACGTATTGAGTGAATGCCAGTAAGCAATAGAAATATTTCAAACTGGTGGGAGAATGCATTATGAATCGTTTGAAAAACGTGTGTGATAAGTATTTTTGTGAAATTCTGCCCAATAATAAGACAAACCTTGACGACTTTTGAAATTTCTTGGCAGATGAATATCATTTTTGACATTAATTGCGTCTTATCTGTTTGTTTCATGTTTCCAAATTTGAAATGTGTTATTTATTTCATATAGTATTTTGTATATTGTTTATTTATGCCAAGAATTTTACTGCATCAAAATGTCTGTCTGATTGATTGTATAAATCGATGATGGCCGGCCCATGCATAATTGCAATACAGTACATGTCTCATGCATCCATACACTAGCTGGTGTTATTATTTTTAGTTATACTATAAATAAACGTATACGAAAGGAAAACGTGAACTGTTGACCTCGAAAATAACGCGATCTTGTGGAAATTGGTGCTGAGCATGCACATAGCACTTCTAAAAAATTGGAAACTGCCTCACGAAACGCGTTTATTTTCTTTTGACAAAATGACAGTTTAATTTGAATTTTGTTTTTGCTTGTTTTAACAAAAGTTTTCGAATTTGGTCAGACTATTTTTACTAGAACTTTTACTCGTGCTTCTCACTAATAGTATTTTAAAATGTGGCAACTTTGATAGGTCATTCAGTGTTTTAATGTGATTTGTGTCATAATCAAATGGTTGGAACATTGAAGACATTCAGCATTCTGTCTAAAGCGTTCCCTAATCCTGTGTTTTCTCATATTGGTAGAGCAAAAATGATATTCTGGAGAAAGCAGTTCAGTACATAAAGGAAATCAAGGATGACCTTCGCAAAGCTCTGGAAGGTCATTTAAATGAAGCCCAAGGTAACATTGTTAAACTAGTCCATGTGATGCAATCAAATCCATTTCATGCATTACAACGTGCTGAACATTACAAATGGTAGGAAAAAAGTAATTCACATTTGAATTCTTTTGTCAAAGCTGCAATTTCTTTAAGGTTGAAAATACTAAGAGACTGCGATGGAGTCTTGTTTTGTAAAAGAAAATTCCGATGCGTCGACGATTTTGAATTTTGAATTGTGTTGTAATTATGAACACCTGATTGCAGAGGATTGGTGATTATGTTTATAACCACTGTGCTATATCTTTCTATTTGTATTACAATCTAGTGTCAGAGTACAAGCGCATGCAAAAGAGAATTGTTGATTTGGAACAAACAAATGCTTCCTATGCAAGCCTGCTTCAAACAGCCGGAATCCCTCTGAATGCTGACCCAGCCGCAGTTTGGCCGCCTAACACCAAGTACAGCAATAAGATCGATCCAGATAGTGCCTCGTGTCAGGAAAAGCTGAAGGATGCCAAGCGGGAAGTCTATGCCTGTGCTTCAGAAGCTAACAAGACATTTGAAGTGGTGTCGGCCATTGTGTCGTCATCGCCCTCTGTCTTTGTGGCTCAGAGTACAGCCCCAACAGCAATTTACGAGACACTGGTTTCACATTCAACGAATGGAGTTACAGCAGTCACCCAATCGCTGCCTGGAGCACCTATCATGTCAACAGCTCCAACGGCGCAGCAGCTGATGCCACAGTTTCCACAGCTTCTGAACCTGGGAGGGATGGTGAACATTGTGTCTGGTGTACCTACGATACAAGGGCACACTACGCAGTCGGTGCTACTCTTCAATGATCAAGGAGTGCCTATACTACAGACTGGCCCACAAAATGTTGTGTTGTCTGCCGGTCAGCAACAGCAGCAGCAGTTCAGGTGATTCATTTCAACTACATTTTGTTATAGACTATATGTAGCCAATATCATGTGCAAAAGTTGGGATAATTGTTAGTGAATTCTTATAACTACAGTTCTTATAACTACAGCAAATTCACAAATAAAGTAATCTCAACATCCCAGATTAAAAAAGAATCTTTATTATAATTATGGCAAAATATGTTTACAGTTGAATGTTTACAGGATTCTAAAATTAAGTGAAAATTTGCGTCTTAGGTTTTTTGGGTCACCCGCAACTCAAGCGCCTGCACCTGGTCATCAGCAACAGCCTTCTATTCTGCAGCCTGGAAGTGTGGTACTAGGACACAATACCACCTCGTCATGCCATCCAACAGTCACTGGCTCTAACAACCAGCTGCCATCCGCCTTTGTATTACCAAATGGCCAAGTCATCCCAGTGGTCAGTCAGCCGTCACTTTTATACCCCAGCGCTGGGTCAATTGGGGGAAGTCTGATCGTGACCACACCGGCTGCCGCCACTCAGTCACCGCATGCTATTGAGCAACTGAAACCTCAACCGCAACAACAAGCTCAGAACATTTGCTCATCTCCTGCTGTATTTGTTGGTCAGAACCGGTCTTCTATCGTGACATTTTCTCCCGAGAGCACCCGCTCGCCAGTGCTTGTCACTCCGAAGCCGTGCAGCCAACAGACCGCCTCTGTGTCCAGGCCCTCGGAAGCAACGCAGTCCGCTGCCATATCGTCCTCATCTGCTGCACTCGGTGGTGCTGTCGACGGAAACAGATTGCCAAGTAGTGGTCAAGCAGATTCTCATGAACAGCAGGGAAACAATACTAGCAACAAAAGGTTGACCTCTCATAAAACCCAAAGGACACCGAAAGGGCAGTCCACCGGTTGCAAGCGGCCTCGTGTTAGCAAATCATCACCAAAACCAACTGCCCCTATAGCGGTCAGCACGGAGCAGACGTCAAAGCTGCAAGTTACTGACAGGCCAGTGGCTGCTCTCAAAGATATCCTCGCCAAAGCAACGGAATCCATTTTTGATTTGGAAGTGGAAGCCGAAGGTGAGAATAATGTGGAGAAGCAGAATGAAGTCACTCCCCCCACTGCTGCAGTCGAAGAACCAACAAGGGAGAAAGAAGATTGCGAAATTCCAGTGTTCCCAGAAGTTATTGAAGGCAGCACATCCACGCATGTTGCCGGCAAACCTAGTACAAGTGAATCTGACATCCTCAGCGACCTCGTTGCCGATGTGTACCGCGAGGATGCACAGAGTGCTCATAGGTCATCTTCCTGCGACCATGATCTGACAATGTCGCAAGAGAAGTGCAATGATGTTGTTGCGACATCGCACAAAGACATGGATCTGCAAGTGGCACTATCACCAAAGACGCGGAGGGAGTTTGAAGATCACGTGAACGGTTTGCAAGACCAGAAGAAGCAGCGCACCGCGACTTTGTGCGCGACGTTGCCGTCAATGGCAAGCAGCAAAGATACAGTTGCCGTTTCCCGAGACACTACCAGCTTCATGTCAGTGTCTCAGTTGGCGTGTAGCGCATCCCTAGTAACCGCATCATCAACTATTGTGAGTAGTGCACCTTCAACTTCGAGTAGTGCGGTAACAGCGCCGTCATCGTGTTTGATGGACGTAGCAGTTTCAAGTGATAGCTCCCCATTTGGAAGCATTTCCCCATTGCTCACGAGCCCTGGAGGTAACAAGGGTGTAACAGGGGAATTAGGTTTCATGAATCAACCTATGCCTGAAGATGCAAACAATTTCCCCCCATATTCTTGCACTGCCTTCTCATCGACCCCTTCCACACCTTTAGCCATAACGACGGCCGCGTCAGTGTCCACTGCTACGTTTGGCATCCCGGATCTGAGTTTTGGTGATGCGTTGAACCCTGTTTCTGCTGGCTCGGAACACAAGGGCACCTCCACAACGTCGGTTGTCTATTCCAATGTTCATAATGCGCCCCAAATGTGCCATCCACTCAGTGATGTGAATGCCCAGAATAACCAGTGCGCAGTGGGACAACATTCGCCACGTGCTCATATTCCTGCGCAACCTATCCCATCACCTCAGAGACCTCCTTCCAGTAATAATAGGCCTGCATTACCTCCTGATATCCACAAAAGCCAGTCAAATATCTTCTTGACCAGCAGCCATTCCATCAACGCTCTGGTGCCGTCCGTTGACACAATGGCAAATCAAAGCAGTCATAGTCATCACCATCATCACCATCCTGCTCCTCCTCCTCCTCCTCCTCACCATCATTCATCTCACGCCATGCATCATGATTCCAGTATTTCGCCGAAGCTCGGTCACCATCTGCATCATATGATTGCCATGTCACCTACTGCCAGGAATCCTGCACAACCCACACCGCCTCACTCTTCCCCAGCACCATTTATCCCCCGCCACTCCCCAGGAATATCTAATAATACACAGCAGCCTCAAGAGTCAGTGTCACTGATGGGTGTCGATGCATTTAGAGACATAGGTTATCCGGTTCATAGGAAGCAGGCACCGCAGCAGAGAGTTAAAACCCAAGTGGGCAGTGGCGGCAACAATAACAATAACAGTGCTAACAACAATACTAATAGTAATAATAGCAATTTGCAGCATGTTTCACGCTCTGCGCCCATCTCATACTCAGCGGAAAGTCTAATTCGCACGCAGACACAGCAGAGGTCGCACTGCGCTAGAGATGTGCACGGTAGCCTTCAGCAGACGTTGGGACCCATGGCGCCATCCGTAGCATCGCTAGTATCCCAGCAATCGCGAAACCCACAGCGTGACTCGTCTACATCAACCAATTTCCACTATTTCCCTTTCTCATCGCACTCCCAT